>JAKTYQ010000216.1:0-20109 GCA_030674525.1 Metschnikowia chrysoperlae
ATTACAGGTCCAATGCAAATGCATGAGGACAATACCTATCGTGATGGAATGGCTGCAAGCCATTGGTCCGCACGTTGGTGATGACAGGACTGTTACATCGCAAGAATTGGGCGAGCGACAGGACCAAAGAGAAGCTGAGCGAACTTAAGCCGTTAGGAACTATGAGAGTCCGCAAAGCAATTTAGTGGAGAATCAAGGCGTGGATCACAATGCCTAAGGACATGGTCCATAGGTGCTGGCGGAAGTCTGGGCTTTTCTCTCCAACTGTTGTCAGTGACACATTACAGCCATGAGCATTTTGCGGGGTGCTCCAGATGAGAGCAAGACTAATGGTGTTTCAGACAATACGTCGGGGATGATTTTCAGACAGTTTTTGCAGCCACCCATTAGCAACCTCCGAGTAATTGCAAAGTTGACCCATTTGAAGCATAAATCCGGGAACGAAATTCTAAGGCACTCGTCGCTAGGATTGCGTCTCTCTTAACACGCCAAGTTGACCTTTGTGCCTCCTGAATGAAACTGTTTCCCAGAAAGAAGAAATTTAAAATTGTCCTTGAAGACTATTGATAAACTCAGAAAACCTGTTTACCATTTTCTCTCTCTTGAATAAGATAACCTGGTTACTATTCAAAAAAGAAGGATCCTTATAAGCAGGTCTCACTGTGCTTCGATAGCTGTAGCTATTATTCTTAGCGAGGCACTAGAGCGGTGGCGTAGAGCTGTAACCAGGCTAGGCCCGGCCCACGTCTCAGTCCAGAGAAGGTTGATTTCCATAAAATCGATAATTACGCATGTTCTTCACAAGCCTGTATCGGGGAGCACACGGACAACTGATGCCGGGGATTTCCGCATACCCGTTGGATCACACGCGGTGAAGACCACCAATCTCTCTCATAAAAATAACTTTCAAGAAATCTACGAGTATTTCGTTTACTTCCCGACTGATACTCCGGATTAACAATGAGTACACCCGTACACCACACAGACCGCATCGCGATAGTTCCCATGATATTTTTTCAAGGGCCAGATGCACACCCTCATCAGACTTGCAGGCTCATCCGAGTTCAAGATTCTCTAAAAGACCAAACCCGGTTTAATCAACTACAAAAATGGCGCCCGCTGCTCCTGCTTTAGGAGACACCTACACTCTCATGGAGTTGCCCCGCACGCCGGACCTTTCCCTCTCACAGCGGGTCGTGGTGGCCGAGGCCCAGAAGGAAAAACGTTTTTCCGTGACAGATACAATCGACGTGGGCATCTCGAAACTGATTATCGCCAGCTACGTGTTGAAACCCACGCCGAAGCTTGTATGGTCTTTCCCATTATCTCCCAATACTATTGTTGATAGTTTGGACGTGAGATCGGCCAACAGCCAGGTGTATGCTGTTGGGCTTACCGAGCGCAATAAGTCACGCCTTCTTTTGCTTCAGAAACACGGGAGCGAAACCACAGCAACCGCAGAGATGAAATTGCCCAAACCGGCCGTGGCCGTGAAGTTCTCTGGGAAAAACAGCATATACGTGCTTTTACAAGACGGCGACTTTCTCCTCGCGGAATACGAAAATGAAGGCACGGAAGAGTTTGCCGTGGCGCTTGCCGCTAGCCAAGGTAACGTGCCTGGTCTCGCATCCAAACACGCTCATGTTGAATACCACACCTTCATCCCAAAAGGCCTGTTTAATCACAAAAACGATTTGTTGTTCTACGCGGTGCGCTCTGGTGCACTGAAAAAGATCATTTTCAGACTCGTTGCATTGAACAGTCTGCAATCTTTCGAAATCTACCAGATTTCTGCAGATAAAAACACACCTAGCTTGCAGAACACGTGTGCTTATAGCCAAGGCGTGCTTTATGTCTTCGACAAGGCCTCCCAAACCATCACTTCTCGCTCACTCATGACACCTCAGGATACTGTAAGGCTGGTACTGGTAGCGGGTCTCATGAAATCCGCAGCACCTTCCGATTTGGTCATGCTCGTGGCGGTTTCCGCCGACAGACTCCTCCTCTCACACAAGTCACTGGTTTTTTTGGTCAACTTCAAGTACGAGAGTTTGTTGAGTGAACACACCAACAAGTCCGGCAACGATGTGTTTTTGAGCTTCGCGCTTCCTGTTGAGGGCACCTCTGCCGACTCCACCAGCTCGTTCGCGTTGTATTTGAACCTAGAAGACAAGACGAAACTTTGCAAGTTGAAGCTGATTCAGGTCGAGGTCGGAACAAACACTATGAGTGAATCTCTTGGAAAAGCCATCAAATCTAGATCGAAGCAACCATGGAGCGGTGTGCCGCATCTTGCCGACTCGAATTTGGAAGAGGCAAACACGAATAACGTAGCTGAACTAGACGCTGCATATAAAGAATTGGCGAAGTGGCAGGGAAAGAAACTCTCCACTGAGTTTGACAAAAGTCTTATTGAGTTCCTCAAACCAAGCAAGAAGGCCAAGTCTCCCAAATTCTCTGCCTCGTCAGACCGCATTGTTGATCATAAATTCATCGAACTGGTGATTGCGCTTGTCTTTTCACTTGACGAAGAGAAAAACGTTCAGGTGGTCTCAGAGGACTTTTTGCCTCAGACTGCCTTGTCATACCTTTTAACACACCCATTATTCCCTGTTTGTTACACACGTGGCTTATTGGTTTTGCTTTCTGCGCTTGATCAGCCCGAATTGCTCAAACAGGCCATCCAGTATTGCCGTGCGCTTACGCTTGACGAACTCATGACGGAATTTGTTAATCTCACGGAGTTGAGCGAGGAGTTGGATGCAGAAAACGCCGACGAAGTTGCTTTCGTATCTGAGTTCTTGCGCATTACGATTGACCGGATCTTGAAGGACTCTCTGTTGGCGCAAATAACTCAAAAGCTTCAGGAAGTGTTGACTAACGAATACGAGACAGATAACAAGAAGTTGGAGCGCATGCTCAACGTGCTCATCAATGTGAACACCAACAGCTCGTGGGCATTTGTGCAGGCCGTGATCGATGTGGGCGGTCTTTTCAACTGGACAGTTCCAACGATCCTGGCATTGAGTGACATAATCGACGCCAAGGTGGAGGCGTTGACTCAGAATAGCTACAACTTGACGTTGACAAACCAGGCGCTCGTCGCGCTTGAACAGAAACATCAGAAGAAGGGCAAAAAGCCAGAACCAAAGGTTGTGGACAACATTCACGAGATTGCAAACCAGAGAGCGCAGTTGGATGCACTCTTGACCATCAGCAACAACACCACAAATCAAAAACTATTGATGGACGAGGGTATCGAGTTGGCAAAGCAGATCCCTACATACTCCAGAGAGAGATTGGTCATTTGATATATAGGCTTGGTGGATGGTTAGGGTATACTTTGGGCTCGACTATGAAATGCATTCACAGCTCCGTTCAGATATTAGTGCTCTGCATATTTTGCTTTTGCTACACAATGGGGGTTTTGACTCATCTGACTCTGCTTCGGGCTAGTGGGAAAGTTGAAATTGCTGTAACGGGATATCCGAGTGCGTATGAATTTCAGGCTTTACAAGATCAAAATGGAGTCATAAAAAGTCCTGTTTATGTAATAAAGGAAAAATTCTAGGTGCGGCTACGTAAGATGACCACATTTTCATCAGATTGGGGTAAACTAAACAATGAGATGAAGACGATATTCTTGATTAGGAAGGGCAACTTCTATAGTCTGGAACACAGAAACTCTTCACGAATTTGGATTGGTGCTCACATTGCATGCGAGTCACAATGGGTTCACATGGCTAGCCGAGATACGTTTGTTGCAACAACCTTGTAGGGCCTATGCTTTGTATGAGCATCACTCGATCTATCGTCTATGGACTTTTGCGGAAATCAGACTGTATCTGCTGGGCACTTACAGCCCCCCAGGCGTGGAATTTGCCGGATGGTGATTTAACTTTTGGATCGAGAAAAATTCGAATCTGTGAAAGGAAGGGCAAAAAACCTGAAAACCCGTTTCGCTGCAGATTTACGCTTCGGTGCAGATGTGACTGTTGCAATGCGCATAGCCCAACGGCTTTATAGAATTTCAACGGTGTTTTCAGATCCCATTGTAGTATTTCGGAAGGAATTTGTTCAAGCTTCGAATTTCACCTTGATCAGAAGGCAGAAATGCTTCAAGTTTCAAGCTTGAAAGTGTATTTGGGCCAGTATTGCTCAACATATTACTATGCGGTCTCACCAATGATTGAATTTCGCTTGTTGTAGTAAGTGTACGAGGTTTACACAATTTGAGAAGAGCAGAGAGACTCAGGTCTACGTAGAAATGTTTCTTCAAACAAACCGGAATTTGAAACGGGGCAAAGCTTTGGAAATTCTCACTGTATCACATTCTTCAGGGAATGCATACGTGCAATGAGGCCAAGTTTCCTATGACTTCCCTGTCCAGAATGGTATAAAATGGCACCTGATTCAGAATCAAGAAGGATAAACGAATTATTGGCTTTCCAAATATTTCGAGCACTTACTGTACGAAATGAAATCTCTGACTTTTGCAGTTTTACTTGCTACCTCGGCAGCCATGGCCCTCAATGATACTGTGGGTCGAGACTCGGCTGCACCTAGCGTTCCGACAGACAGCAAATACTACAACTTGTTGAACCGTGTGTTTGAAAATTCTGCAAAGCAAGATGGCATTTGGATCAGGGATCTCGAGTCTCAAAACGAAATTGATATCGGGTCTGTTTTGGATTTTGCACCCACACCACCAGAGCCCAAAGGAAGGAAGACTTCAGATAATAGTACCAGTGCACCAGTTGCCGAATCGGGCGACAGCTTTAAAGAGAAAGCAAGAGTGCTTGACAGAAAGCGTAAGGATTCGGAAAACAAAACTGGCCTTCCTGATCCTGTTGTTCCGGAAACACGAGGCTTGTGGGATTTTTTGGGGCCAGTTTTTGCCAAGTTCAAGCAATTGTCATGCCCAAATAAGGGCGAAAGTGTGTTATCCTCTCTTGCAAGCAACGCATCTATTGAGTTGGCAGGGGAGCCTTTTGACGCTTCGAACGAAGAAAAAGAGCCGCTGCATGAAAGCTTGGCTAGTCAAATAAGGCAGTTGAGCGACAACATGGGCAAGTTCGTCAAGACTGGTGAATTGAACTTGTTGCGTCTTTTGCGCATCAAGAAAAGAGTGAAGAGTATTGCCAGCCAGTTTGACCGGTCAGACTTGAGCTTGAAAACCGCCAAACACGTGCAAGTGCAATTGGATGCGCTCAACACTCACATGGGGATTTTATACAAAGCTGCAGAGTGGCTGTGCAGCTCGACAGACCAGAATTCACTGCTTTGTGCACATTTTCACTTTCCAACGTACCTTATGGAGGTGAACCATCTCAATCTGAAAGCTGAGACCCTCCTCTTGGAAGTGTTGTTTTCCTCTAGCCCTAACGAAGTAAATAGGGCCAGCGTTCATGAGTTGAAACGGATCTATGAGAACTTGGCTAGTGTGGATACTCACTCTTGGAGAGAGATCAAGGAGGTTGGCAGTCTCCACAAACTACTCAAGGATGTTCGCGAGATGCTTACGGACTCGGAGTTTCTTGTTAATAAAAGAGGTGCAGAAATATCCGATGCCGATGACAGCGACTAGGATAAGGTGATTTCGGACCCTGAAAACCCATGACTCCATGAATTTCAATGTTGTATATGAATTATTGTTTGATATTTTCCCTCTGCAAAGTACTTGTTAAACGCTAGTTGATACTCTTTGGGGGCTCGCTTACTTTTAGTGATTGTAAAGATGGAATAAGGAACCACGATAGGTTGATTCATGAATTGTTTCTAAGCCGTGATATCTGAATGACCGTGTGCGTCGCTTCCCCGCAACTTTCAAACGGATGAAACCACTATTGTTGCCTAATTTGCACCCTCCCAGCCTCCAGGAGCCGCTATAAAGATGCCACCTGTTATCGAACAAACACTGATTCGCGTCAGCCAAAACCCTCGAAAGCTTCCAAATTGTTCGATTTAGCAAACCCAAAACCAAAGTATCACCTCATTGGAAAGCTTGGAAAATCCTTGCAAAAATGCATTTGCGTGGACTAGTTGCACTTGTTGTGACTGTGCACTCATTATCGGTTGGACTATTAGTGAACGACGTGCATCCACCTACCCTTCAACGTCAAATACGTTTTCAAGATGGGTCCGAAGCATCTTCATTGACTACTGTTAGTGCTCTGGAAAAAACTTCAAGCAATACAAAAATGGACGCCCTCCATGAAGTTTTCTTTACAAAGATGGAACAAATTCATGCGAGGCTTGTGCTGGTATTTGACACCACGGCAAATTTTCTGATCACCTCCGTAGAAATTTTCGGTCCTTTCTCAGCTGCTCGGCTTTTATTGCAGAACCTCAGACTCAAATCAATTATTGATATTCCAGAAAGTACTGAAAAGTTGGAAGTGATTGGCGCGGCAGAGACTTCAAGGTTGTTTGCTGATTATCAGGATGTACAATATCATTCTCTCACGGATAAAGACGAGAAAGTTGGGCAATGGCAGATGACCAAAGTTTTAGACACTAATACCTTGCTGAAAGATCATGAAAAGAAGAAGATGTTTACGTCTGAAGTTGAGTATTGGTATAAGACTACGAGAGACATCGAAAGGTTGCAGCAGTCTTTGCACAGTTTATTACGGGAGCAAGATTTTGACATCGTCAGCTTTTTGTCTCTCAAATCAATCGGAAGAGAGATAAAATCCAGAGCCACACCATCCAAGTCAGATGAACATGACTCGGTACCCACTGAATTGATTGAATGGCTGAAGAAAACTCTTCAAGAAGTGACGCTGGTATTGGACGGCCTAGAAATGCGGATGAAAGAGAAGTGTCAGGATGTTGGTCATGCTCCCGAAATTTGCATGCATATTTCTCCTCAAACCTATCTGAATCTCGTGCAAAGTGTTTATCACCAGTCGCAAATCCTTTTGGCTAATGTATGGTACGACGAAGGAGATATTAGAAAATATGGCAGGAATGTTGAGGTCTTACAGGAGCTTTGGAATAAACTTTGCCTGGTGGATACTTCTCTGTGGAATGACGGATGGAGAGAACACTACCGTGAAGGCATGATGGCGGACAGTAAGAAAATGCTTCTGCAAGCTCAAGAATCATTGGAAATCACACAAAATAGGAACTCAAATGAAGGTTTTTGGGATTTTTGCAGGTCGCTGGTCTCGAGAATAGGTCATTCTGAGTGGATATGGCGTGGCATGACACATATCCGAGAGATGAATGTTGCAGCCGTATTTGGGGTATGTTTAATGGCAGCTGGGATCTTGACACTCTTACTTATTGCGATAGAGGCAAAGAGAAGCAGAAAATCGCAAGTTATCTTGGATGAAAAGGAACATGGATTGGGCCAAGATAAGGTGTGACCCGCTAAACTTTTGTTTTTACTTGGATATCGAAATTTTATAAAGTTTGCTGTTTTGGATTGTTTTGAATTGGGAGAGTTATTGCCTCATACTTGTGCTTTATCGATTCTCAGCTCAACATTTAAAGATCACTTTTTTTGTAGCTTAGTATCATATTCCAAGTCAGTGACGAAGATATTCAAATGATTTGTTTGTTCTTCTAACAGAATGCCAAATATTGACACTCGAAGCTAATAATGCACTTCAAACATAGCCGGCGGAGTAGCTTGTGTCCAAACATTTCTAATTGCCTGACAGTGAACACACTCATGTCATAGATACGCAAGCGAGTTGCTGAAATAGCTATTTGAAATGAGGCTGAATTACATGAGACAGCTGACGCAATCTTCGTATACAAGGTCATATTCAAGGTGTTCGATCGTGATTTCCAGGTGCATGATGACTATTGAAATTTTCATGTGTCGGAGACTGGTGTCGGTGACTGGTCCTAAAATAAGTGCTGGGGTCATAGAACGGAAAAGTATGCCTAGCTCATCCCGTAACAGCGGATTCTGCCACGTCGACAAAATTACTAGAAAGCCAACGCTAAATACGTCCGGTTATCACGACTAGTTCAGTAAATAAGATCTCCAGGTAATTACAGTCCAGTAGATAAGGCCTGCCCTATAGATCACATGATAGGGCAAAAGGACGAGCTGATTCGCTGAAGATCCCTCTCAAAAACGTATTATTGATGTAAAACACAGAAACTAGGTGCTTCCGAAAACTAGCCAAGATATTTTTGCATCTAGACCCCAACGAACTTGTCTCTCCGTAATATCAACAGAAACAGCTTCGCCAGAACACCCGACGCGCATGCGCGAGGTGAACTCTACTGCGAGTTTAGGCCATTTTCTGAGAATATCTCAAACACCGTTTGGCCACGTATCTTCCGGTCTCACGGCATTATTTTCGAGCTTTTCGGTTTTCCACTCCCCAATTGCAAAGCAGGCCACCCCAGCTTTGTAATTCAAACCCGGTACACACTCCTTCTACGAGGCCATGTCCGGCAGCATAGTGCGAGCTTTGGGATGGGACGACGGGTACGAGCAGCGGTTCTTGGCTGTGAATCCGCTCGGAGACGAGGTCACGCTTTACGGCACACAAGATGCTGGAGCCAATAACGACAGCCGTGCCCACGAGTTGCGCAAGGTGGCCTCAGTTTCGGACACCGAGCACATTCAGTGCATGGCATACCTGCGAACGCGCTTTGGCTGGGCCGGCGTAGGCACAATGGACGGCACCGCGCACATATTTGACGTGACCCAAGGAGGAAGCGGCATCAGCGGTAACAACAGCGCTAGCCCCAACGGAAGCAAGATCCAGTTGCGCCTGAAGCACCACCGGCCGTGTAACTCGCTCAGCTTCAATGAACAGCAGCTTGTGGCAGCCAGCTTCGACAAGTCGCGCCAGGACAACTCGCTCCAGGTTTGGGACTTGACAAAACACACATCCGTGTTTGCCGCAGGCGATGGCGCGCGGGCCGTGCGTGCACATGCTGGGTATTTGGCCAACGAGGCCACCCTTCTGACGCTATTCAATCCCAGCGATGCCTCAGGCATGTTGCTCATGGCTGGCGGGTACAAGCTCTTGCGTGAGTTTGATCTTCGCGACCTGGCGCCGGCGCCCATCTACCTGGTGGCAACCAAGAGTACCATGCACTTGGCCCAGGATCCATTCCAGCCGCACTTGTTCCTGTCTGTGGGCGAGGATGGCCTGGTGCTGGTGTGGGACCGGCGTAAGTTGCTCGCTGCCGGAGCGGGTAAGGCAGGGGTTACCGGCGCACCGGAACTGCCGGCGTTGTTCTTCCCAAAATTGATGAGCGACTCTCTGCGTAGAGGCACGCCGCCCTGCTTCCGGTACTCGACCGTGCGCAGGGGTGAGTTTGCCGCTGTGTTTAACGGAGACGTTATCCGCCGCTGGAACACGGGGTTGGTGCCAGGGAGCAGCATGCAGCCGACGTTCACAAGCAAACTGGACGTTGTAACGGGGCTCAAGCAGCAGAGCGCAAAGCTTTACAACCCTGTTGAAGACCAGCTCTTTGTGGCGCTCGTCTTGGACTGCAAGACTGACCTTCCGCGCGTGGTTTCCTTTGACTACTCGCCCGACACGTCCTCGCACACGTCCTCAAACTTTGTGTGCATGCGAGAGAAGGGCCTGGTGTTCCGGATGCCCGTGGCTGAAAGCATCGAGGCAGTCAGTTTCAACCTGTGGAACGAGTTCTCTGTGGCGGGGCCCGAAGGCACCTTCACCAAGTTTCTCGACTCCGCCACGGATATGCACACCACGCAGTCCGTGCCGGGAAACCATCTTCAAGCGAAAGGCGACTATGAAGCGCATCGGAACTTTTCGGAGGAAGCGATTTCGACTATAGGCGACGAAGAAAGCACGGAGCCCCTTTCGGGCACAAGGCCGCAGCTGGACCACGCATACGCCGAGACTCTGAACCCACCGGCGAAGCGTTCAGCAGAGGAAGAGGCATTCTTACCTCTCCGACGCATCCTAGACTTATCGGACGTGGTGAAAAACGATATTTGTAGTGCCATTCGCCAAAGAGTCGAATGTGGCTACGCAGTTGACAGCGAGCGTAACTACTCCGTGCTAGAAAACATCGAAGGTGCTGGTGCGTCCTTGCTGTTGAGGAACACGTGGAAGTGGATTACATTGGCGAAAAAGTCACTCGAAAAAGGCACCATGGTGAAGGAGGGCGTGGACTTGGGATATGTCGGGGTCCTTGCAATGTGGAAAGGTGTCGAGGAACTTAGCGGACAAAACAGAGTAAAGAACAACAAACCGGTCTCGGACGAAATGTTCTCGAGTACTGTAAGAGCAATTGTTGCCAGCAAAGGCGAGAAATCGTCGGGTATTAGTGTGTTGCATTCATCTGCAAGGCCCTTACAGAGAAAGCTCTCGTTGATCGTGAGCGGGTGGTATCTCGCCGCATCTGAGTTTGACCAAAAGCTCACTGACCTAGTCAAGGACGGGCAAGTCGAGAAGGCTGCGGGGTGGGCGGTTTTCCACGGCGATGTGTCTCGTGCAATTGCGATCTTGTCGGCTTCGAAAAAAGAACGACTTCAACTCATGTCGACTGCAGTTGCTGGATATATGGCCTACAAGGACTCAAACATCAATCTGCCATGGAATGACCAATGTCGCAAACTTTCTCTGGAGCTTGACAACCCGTACTTGAGGGCCATTTTTGCTTTTATAGCTGATAATGACTGGTGGGATGTCCTAGACGAACACAGTTTGCCCTTGAGAGAAAGGCTCGGAATAGCCATTAGATTCTTATCGGACAAAGACTTGAATGTGTACCTCAACAGAGTTGCAGACTCTGTGGTGCTACGAGGCGAATTGGAAGGACTCATTTTGACTGGCTTGACGCCAAGAGGAATCGATCTTTTGCAGTCATATGTCGATCGCACATCTGATGTGCAGACAGCGGCATTGATCGCTCAGTTTGCAGTACCAAGATACTTCAGAGACCAAAGGGTTGACCATTGGATAGATTGTTACCGTGAGATGCTCAATTCGTGGGGCTATTTCAAATACAGAGCGAAGTTCGACGTTGCGAGGACAAAGTTCTCGCGTAGCTCAAATAACGTGGTGACAATTCAACCAGCGCCTCGGCAGGTCTATTTGCAGTGCAAGCAATGCAAAAAAAACATGTCGTCAGTTCCGTCCAAGACTAGTAAAGGGGCGACGAACACCTCAATCTTGATGAAACAATTCAACCATAGATTGAGTCTCAAAAGTTCGACTAGTTACTTCAACCTGTGTCCACACTGTGGGTCTCAATTGCCTAGATGCGCAATCTGCCTTTTGACTCTTGGCGGGCCTATTTCGCAAGGAGTGGACCTGAAATCTACCGACGGGAATGCGAGCTCGGTCCAGGACGACTTTGACAATAAGTTCAGTTTTTGCTTGAGTTGCAGCCATGGCTACCACGCGCACCACGCAGAGGAGTGGTTCAGCAAGCACTACATTTGCCCTGTTCCGGACTGCAACTGCAGATGCAATAGCAAGTGAGCATGAGAACCACAACAGACGCAAACGGATCTGCGGTGACTAACCGACGCTGCTACAGAGTTTAGGCGGTTCACGATAGAGATCTCCTCGTAGAGCAGGTCGAAAAAAACTTGTTTGTCCGCAATTATCGATTCACTTTGTCAAAGCTCCATCACATGCAAATTCATTCCCTGGAGATACTTGTTGACCAGTGTCGGAAACAGATTTGGATTCACATATCCTGCTGAGGAGTTCACACGAACGAATTTAGTCGCGGAGGACTTCTAAAGCGCGAAGTCATCTTATTGTTTGAAGATTACCTTTCGTTGTCTACCACGATCGCAGCTCTCCAAGCTGCGGCCACACTTCCCTAGAGATCCCCTCTTATAAAGTCCTGCCTGGGTAATCTGAAAAACAAGAAAAACATTGCATTTTTGCTGAACACTCGCAGCCGTGCCACGCGCATGCACCAGTGCGAGCGAGCGGAACACGGTGCGGCGAACTCGCGTCACGTGAGCTCCACACCGGATCATGGCTTATTTCCCGCTTGGGGAATGTCGTCAACACCAACTCTTTACAGATTTTGGTTTCGATTCGAGAAGAATAGTGGGTGCACATTGCCGATTTCATACATTCCACCGGTAGATTAGTATCGATATTCAGCCCGTAACTGTTGGGTCTAGCCGATTGTCCCATTTTGATCTATTTCCCACGAGTGGATTCGTCGACCAGATCAGCGCCAATTGACGCCATCAACCAGGGCCCCAGCCTGCACTAAACGCCGCCCTGAAGTCTGAAGGGGTCTTTGAATAGCATACAAAAGGTAAATTACATCATCACCGAGTTTTGCCAAAAGTTTCCTTAGGACACCCGCCAAACATGCTGCAACAAACAGAAAAAGTGCTTAGCGACATCAAGGGCAAGATCGAGCGAGAGACTAAGCTCATCCAAGGATTTCAGGCAGTGAAACGCAACACGCTGAACCAGGAGGTGATCCAGCGGTGTAACACGCAGATCCGCGAGACCCAGCTGAACCTTGACTACCTTCAGGAGACGTTTGACAAGCTTCAGATCAAAGCACACCAGCAAGCAGCGTTAGCCGCCGAGACAGCCCCTGCAAGCATAGAGCATGGCCCTCGCAAGAACCGCGTGACGTCAATGGCCGCGCCGTTGTATTCTCGCTTCGATCTCATCAAATATGACTGCCCCTCTTTGGGCCACAAGATTCAGTACATGCTCCAGCAACTCCAGTTCAAGCTCCAGGTGGAGAACCAGTACCGTGCGGCCAACGAAAAGATCTCACATTTGTATTTGATGGACGGTGACAAGTCGCTGTCGAGTGCGGCCGAGGGCGGGAAGCTCGAGCTGGATCAGCGCATCCAGATTTTGAATCGGCTGTTGAAGAAATACCAGGGCATGCACGTGGACGTTGAGGAGGTCAATCGTGACTTGGAAATTATGAACACGCCGAAATACGCGCGTAAGCCTTTGACGGGCCGCCTTCACATCCAGGTCACGTGTATCAGGGACGTGGACCACATCGCGCTGCCGATGTTCAACAAAAAGTCGGAGCTGGTGGTGGTCCTTAAGATTGATGACGTGGAGCGTGCCAAAACCGCGGGCGTGCGGAATGGCAAGTTCAACGAGGATTTCGATCTTCTGGTGGACAAGGCGCACGAGTTGGAAATAACCGTGTACGATAAGGTGGGCTCTCAGCGCACACCTGTGGCGTTGACATGGATCTTGCTCTCGGACATCGCCGAGGAAATTCGTAAGAAGAAGGTTGCAAACGAAATGGGCAATGATGGCTGGATGCCCGCTTCGAGCATGGCTAACCACTCGTCAGCGAGACCGGTCTTTCCTGCGCAAAACAATTCTCAAGCCATTCTAACCTCCACGGATATTGGAACTTCCCTAGAGAGCAAATCTCCAGCGGAAGCCTCGAAGGCTGCACTGGTTTCTGCGTGGGTAAACCTTGAGCCCGTGGGTCAAATATTGCTCAACCTCACGTTTGAGAAGGACACGGGTATGGGCAGGTCTGCTTTCATGGGTGCACTTGGCCGGCACGGTGCTATCAGACAAAAGAAGGAGGAGGTGTTTGAGCAACACGGTCATCAGTTCGTTCAAAAGCAATTCTACAACATCATGTGCTGCGCTTTGTGTGGTGAGTTCCTAAGGTACACGGGCTTTCAGTGCCAAGACTGTCGTTTCTTGTGTCACAAGAAATGCTATCAGAAAGTGGTAACCAAATGTATCTCGAAATCAGGCACCACTTTTGAGGACGAGGCCAAGTTCAACCACCGTATCCCCCACAGATTCGAGCCTGTACTGAACCGCGGCACGAAGTGGTGTTGCCACTGCGGCTACATTCTTCCCTGGGGCAGAAAGAATGTTCGTAAGTGCTCAGAGTGTGGGGTGATGTGCCATACACAGTGTACTCATTTGGTGCCTGACTTTTGTGGAATGTCGATGGAGATGGCCAACAAAATTTTGACAACGATCAAGTCAACTAATCCACAGAAATCGCCAACAAAGCGACAGGATCCTCCTGCACCGCCTGTGCCGCCGAAATTTGACGGCAGGACCCCCTCTTCACTGCAGACCATCTCTACCTCCTCGCACCAAAGTGAAAAGTCGAGCTCTCACCCTTATCACAGATTGCAGCCGCAGACCCAGCAGCTTCACTCGCACCAAGAGGATTCGGTTTCGAAGTATAAGTTACCCACGCAAACGAATAAGCATGTGCAAGAAACCGTGGAGTCACCTTATGCTCGCCGTGCGAGACGCAGTCCTTCTGTTGATGAAGTAACTGATGAGCCACCACTCGATAATCAAAGACAGTCTCTTCACGACCACACCTTTGTCTCCAATAAGTCGGAGGATTTCACAGCTGGAGACACCTTGTCGAACAAGGACATGTTAAACAATGCTCAGAACCCCTTTGAAGCATCCCACGGAACGTTGAACACTTTCGACAACTTCAACTACAACGACACTATTCATGTTCCCGAGGAAATGCGTGAGCAGCATGTAGTTGCAGGACAAGTTCCCGAAACTCGCTCGAGCAAGTCCAAGCGGAGAAGGCGGAAAATTGGCCTTGACGATTTCCAATTTTTGGCAGTTCTAGGTAAGGGAAATTTTGGCAAGGTCATGTTGGCAGAGTCCAGACAAACTGCAAAGTTGTGCGCCATCAAAGTCTTGAAGAAGGATTTCATTGTGGAAAATGAGGAGGCGGACAGTGTGAAGTCCGAAAAAAGAGTCTTTTTGACGGCGAACAAAGAAATGCATCCTTTCTTGTTAAACTTGCACTGCTGTTTTCAGACCGAGAACCGCATCTATTTTGTCATGGAATACGTTTCTGGAGGTGACTTGATGTGGCACATTCAGAAAAATCGCTTTTCCGCGAAACGGGCGAAATTCTACGCATGTGAGGTATTGTTGGCATTGAAGTACTTCCATGAAAACGGAATTGTTTACCGAGACTTGAAATTGGACAACATTCTTTTGACGACCAAAGGACATATCAAGATTGCAGACTACGGGCTTTGTAAGGAAGACATGTGGCACAAGAGCACAACAGGAACATTCTGTGGAACTCCGGAGTTTATGGCTCCAGAAATCATTGGAGGAAAGCAATATGACAGATCCGTTGACTGGTGGGCATTTGGAGTTTTGATGTTCCAAATGTTATTGTGCCAAAGTCCTTTCAAGGGAGATGACGAGGATGACGTTTTCAATGCCATTGAGCACGATGATGTGCGATACCCGATTAACATGCCTCGACAAACAGTTCTCATTTTGCAGGCATTGCTCACTAAAGATCCCGAGCAAAGACTTGGAAGTGGTGAGAGAGATGCTTTGGAGATTATGGAACATCCTTACTTTCAGGATGTAAACTTTGACGACGTGTTGAACTTGCGCGTGCAGCCGCCATACCTCCCGGAAGTGAAGAGTGAGCACGATTACTCAAACTTTGATCAAGAATTTACCTCTGAAACTCCTAGATTGACACCGGTTGACACAGTATTAACTTCTGAAATGCAAGAGCAGTTCCGTGGCTTTTCGCACATCGCCGATGACGCCCCGGTATAAAGTTGGGGTATCTACGCGAGGATGAAGGTGGGGGTTCGTGAATTCATGAGCGTCGTTAAAAGTTGTACAAAAGTCTATAAGATTTCAGCTCGAGTTGAGCTTACATAATAATGCAACAGCCGAACCTCGGCTTACACGATTCCCTGTCTGACAGCAGCTTTGAGCGACGACCACTGCGAACCGCTGACTGCTGGCTCTGCTGTGCAAGGGCATCGACATCGCTGCACTTTTCCGTCAAGTCTTGATGGATGGAGGGATCGGAAGACTCATCTCCAAACATATTGTCATCGCTTTCCTGACCAGAAGTTCCCTTCCTCGGCGTTGTCGGGAGAGATTGCTTATCATTCGTGAGTGAATGATTGTCTGGTACAGTCTCCAGTTCCAGCGAGGAAGTTCTCATGGAAACAGAGTTTTTCGATTTTCGAGCAGCGCTGCTCGCGCTATTGGGTGGGATGGGCTCGCAAGCCTTATGAAGATCGTTTTGTAGCACAACTTCTACTAACGGAGCAAATACATCATCCACAGGACAATCATCATAGAGATAAGTCTCCACAAACGATAGTGCGCCACACGACTTCGCTAGTTGTTCTCCCTGGCTAGCCAGCACCTGGTCTGTCTGACCAAGATCTGGTTTTAGACTGACAATGACGCAAGGTGGAAGCTTAAGTCTGACAGATTCTATGCAGTTTATGGTATACTCCAAGGACTCAAAAGACTCAGAAGAGGCGGCAGAATAAGCAAACACCATGGTCTGAGCGTTCTTCACTTGGTATGAATTCTGCGTGAGCAAGGTATCCACGCCTGCCGAACTATCCAATATCGATATTTGCCTGTTGGTATTGGAATCGGTGCTTGCCTTCGGATCACAAGAACACGGCATCTCGACCGATTTGTAGACAAGACATTCCGACAGTTCGAAGCTGGGTTCATCATGTGTGCCCATCACGTATTTTCGGAGCATAGTAGTTTTGCCTATGCCTCTTTGTCCAATCACAAGGATATCAAAGGTGGAGTTCATCGTGGCTATGCCATCCACTATAGTGTACAACATCAAGATGTGATCGATGGTCAAGTTTCGAGAGGGATGTCCGGTAATTGGAATGGCTTGAGGAAATTGATAGAGTTGACGGTTTGGTTCTCAAAATGAATCAGATCGTAAGCTATAGTTGATAAAAAAAGGTCGTACTTGATGGGGCACTTGTAGTCCGCAACTTTTTCGATGCATGCAATCAAACGGGATTCGTGCAGGGATGGCTGCAGATGTATCCTGCATGATTGTGGCGGAACCCCTGTGGCGGACGTCCGAAGTGAGCCGTTCCGGGCCCCGATGTGTGAACTTTGCTGTATTTGTCGATACTTATTGCCAGCTTTTCTTTCGAAATGAGATTGTCTTGCTCTTGTTCTAAGACCGATCCCAAAGAGCTTATAAACTGTCAGATCCCTCGATTGCGTTGGTTAAATTTGTCTCAAATTGTGCGCCACGGCGCGCTAAGGCGTCGGATGCGGCGTCCGTTGTTCGTGTTGCTGCGCATGAGCGAAGGATTTTGCCAGGGGACACAATCGTGGCTAATGAGGCGAATTGACTCATCTGTAGCATGACATCACATGAATCAAAATACGCGCTATGCTCCAACCAACACAATTATTTTTTAAAGCATGTTCAACGAAGCCTTCTCTCGTGTGAGTGCTTTATTCACCAACTGCAAAGATGTCACTATCCATAGACTCCACCGTTGTCTCACTACATTCCAGAGAGTTGCATGCAGTACCGCGTATTCTTTCTGCATCTGCAGCATGCGGTCATCAGGTCGACCGCGAGAATGAGACAATTCCTGTACACAAGAAACCACCACATCGCTTGACTGTTGCCAGGCAATGCGCCGGCTGTGCTCGCGGCCAATTAACTGAGACATCATATTCCATAGACAGGTCCAAGCCACACCTTCGCCACGAGTTGTCGGAACCCCAAAACACAGCCTCCTCAAAAGACTTGAGCACGTAAAGCAAGCCTTGAAGGGAGCACATTACAAGAAAAGCTCACAATGTTTTCTTAGCTTAGATCTTATCAAATGCTGGCCTGAAACAGGGCACTAGTCCCATGAGAAGGGCACGCAACCTGATGTCCGAATCGCGGGGTTCCGATCAGGCAGCGCACTATGTGCGGCAGAAAGGCCACAAAATGCAAGTCAACGTCTCTGGGGACGAACATAAGTCGAGTTGTTCAGTGTATACTATACTATTTCCGTAACCAATGATGTGGCACCACACTAGCTCAGAATTCGTCATCTGATTGCAAGTACTGGGCGTAGTCGTCTACAGAGGCAAACGTAGGCATTGACAGGAATTTGGTCTTCTTCTTTTTCTTCTTCTCCTCGCCGTCCAGCTTTCTCTTTTTGCTCGTGGTAGCCTCATCCTCGGTGCTAGCGGCCTCGCTCTGTTCGGCATCTTCATCGCCAAGCTGGTTGAAAGCATCGTCCATAGACCCTTCTGCATCACTTCCATCACCAAGAGCCTCGTCGTCGTCAAATTCCTCTAACTCGTCGTCGATCTCTTCGATACCCTCAAGACCCTGAGCTTCGCCGTCATCGTCACTCAAGTCGCTCATGTCTCCGAAATCCTCCTCGTCGAAATCAGACAATCCGTCATCGTCGGACCCTTCAACGTCTGGCCTCAGCTTGACCAACGCGTCCCAGACCTGGTCCTCGCCAAGAGCTTCATCCTCGTCTTCGTCGTCATCGCCGGCTTTGCGGCTCTTTTGGGTCCTGATTTTCTTTTCGTTTCTCGTGAAATAATCAAAGAAAAACTTCTCGTCCGGTCTCACCAGTTCGGCCTTCCTTGAAAGCCAGTCCACGGTGTTGACGGGAACTTCAGACGACTGCACGTTAGTGGCTCTTACCAAGAGAGAGCCCAGGTGTCCGCCTCCCAATGGCTGCATGATGGAAGAACCCTTCGCATTGTTTTTCTGCTTGGCATTCTTGTAGACAAATCTGTCCAAGAAATGAGCCAACGAGAAGAGTCCTAAATCTGGCTTAGGTTGTGGGGTGCCATCGATGAGCGATGAGGCATAGATGGACACCGAAGGGTGGTAGTGGTTCACAAACAGGGACATTTCCCACAAGCTTGATTTCTGCGCATTGGCGTACTCGGGATCTCTTTTCTTTGGGTCGTACTCCTCATCATTGCCCTTTTTCTCTGAATCATTTGACGTGAGGGTTTCGGGCCTTGCACCCTCAGCTTCCATCAACTCCAAAATCTGCGGATGCGTTTTGCTCAACTCCATGAGCAAAAAGAACATACCTGTGATGGCGCCCACGTTGATCCAATGACAGCAAATCTGGAGGATTCTCTTCACGAAGGCCAAGACCCTTGGAATGTTCCTGATGTCATTTTTCAACGACTTGAAAAGCAAGTTCAAGTAAATACCCTGTTTCGACGAGTTCACCAATCTTGGGTCCATCAAGGACTCGTAAAGCGTACGGTAGTAACGCGCAGAGTCCAAGTCTTGCTGCGAGACGATTTGCTGCACCAACACCAAAGCCTGCACCGAGGTGTTGAAGTTCGTGGAGTGTGTGATTTTGTAGAGCGTGTTCAAATGGCTCGAGTAGGTTTCAGAGGGCAAATCCGCATAGGGGAAAGCACGGTTCAAGCCGGTGAGAAGGGCGGAAAACATTTTGGCACTGCGTTCCTCTACCACTTCCTCCTCTGATTTCTCCTCAACTTTCACCGACTTGCCTCCCTTCTTACCCTTTTTAAAAGTCTTTCTGTTATTCTTTCTGCCTCTCTCACTCTTACCGAGAACTTTGTCTTCAGCTTTGTCTTTCAATAAGGGGTCAGACTCAACAAGAATTTTTTCGAAAAGGGAAAAGTACGTCTTCACCAATGAATTGGCCAAGTCAACGTCCTTCCGCAGCAAAATCGTCTGATTAAGTGTCAAAATGGTGTAGTATTGCGAGTGGTAGTCGTGTTTCTTTTGAAGAACCATGTCTGTCACGGAGTCAGTCACGATTTTCTTCATTGCCGGGTGAGTCTCCTCCAACTGAAGGATCTGGTATGAGGTTTTCGCAGCAACCTTGTTCTCAACATCACCAAGCTTGTTCACACCGAGCCTAAGCAAATTGGCCTCTTGTTCAGGCTTGGCCTTCAAGAGGTCAAAGATGTGCAGCACGACGTTCATTCTCACGTGCAAAATCGGGTCGTGACTCAAGAATTCGAGCACTTGAATAAATTTGAAATAGCTTTTCTTCAAGTGGTCCTCAAAGTAGTACAAGGCCAAAGTTTTCACATCGGCGTTCTTGTTGAGGGCCTGTTTTGAGAATGACAAAAGCTTTCTATCGGGCAAGAGGCCGTTGAGAAACAAATCTTTTAAGGCATTGATGGCTTGCAAAGATGCGGTTCTGGACTTCTTTTCACAGTATGACAATAGTGTGTCGAGAGCCTTCAAGTTGTGGAAAGGAGCCTCCTGGACCAACAAGGTCAACGCAGAGATTTTATCGTTCAACGTACCATCCGAGAGAATCTGCGACAAAAATTTCTTTTGCGAGCTTACCGAGGTGAATTCATTCAAGTAGGTTTTGTTTTCCAGCTCGACCAACGCTTG
>JAKTYQ010000217.1:0-20098 GCA_030674525.1 Metschnikowia chrysoperlae
CTGTTTCCCGTCCGATCAACGTTAGTTAAGTTTCCTAGGGCCGTACTGAGTAGTGTAGTGGGAGACCATATGCGAAATTGCAGTGTTGCAGTCTTTTTATTCTTTTAGGCATTGTTCTGGTTCGAATATTCGTCATGTTAGTGCTTCTTTGTGTGCGGCGCACTTGGAAACATATAAGCACGCTTGCGCTAAACGAAATATAGCCAACGCGAGATTTCGCGGGTAGGGCAAAAAGGAAATCAAGTTCTCAAAGAATCAGATATTCTATATGAAAATCGATTTTTGAACCGGACAAACCATTTGCAACGTGTTGAAGGCTGCCCAGATTGACCTCAAATGGTACTGCGACTTTTCAAATACATCCAACGTTTACAGTTCCCGGCCCGGTCATCAATTCATTCATTACTATCACAAAAGGCATTGCCGACACTTGGATACCTTGATTAACCAACGCTTCTACAATCGGAGAGAGGGATATAGAAAAAGCAATGGTTAACATTTAACATAGATAAACGCAGTACGCACGCCTAGTTGTGCAACTTCTTCTCGTACGAGTGCAAGCCGTGCACGCCACCTTCCAACTGGGCGGAGGCGGTTCTGAACTCGAAGCGCACATCGCCGCTGTACACGCGCTCACGCAACTCTTCCACGGATTGCACGCCAATGTCCTGCAACGAGTGCTGCAAGCCGTTGTACAAGTACGGAATAAACTTCTTGATCGAGCCCTTGTCGACAACAGAACCAGACACACCCTGGGCGACCAACACGCTGTCGGACTCGGAGAAGTAACGCGAGGTCGAAGCGTTGGCGTTGGTGGACGTCTTCTGCATGGCGTCGATCGAACCCATGCCTCTGTAAGTCTTCAAGCGCTTGCCGTCACGGTAGAAGTAGTCGCCGGGCGTTTCCGCTGTACCAGCCAACAAACCGCCCATCATGATGGTGGACGCACCCAAGGCCAATGCCTTCGTGATGTGGCCGATGTTACCAATGCCACCGTCGGCCATGCAGGGCACGCCAAACTGGCTGGCAAACTCGCACACGTTGAACACGGCGGTACCTTGAGGACGGCCACACGCCATCACCTCCTGCGTGATACAGATGGAGCCAGAACCCATTCCGATTCTCAAGCCATCAGCGCCAGCCTCAATCAACAACGCCGCTTGCTCGCGCGTAACCACATTACCGGCAATCACCTGCAACTCTGGGTACTTCGACTTGATCCACTTGAGCATGTCGATCTGGAACACCGACGAGCCGTTGGACGAGTCCAACACAACCACGTCTAAGCCAGCAGCAACCAACTTGTCCAAACGCTCACGGTCTGCGAGCATCGTGCCGATCGCGGCACCGCACAACAACTGCTTAGACGAGAAGGACTTTGACGCATCAGGGTAGTCCTGGTTCTTCTGCAAGTCGGTCAACGAGATCAACGACACAAGGTTGCCCTCGTTGTCAACAATGGGCAACTTACCCTTCTTGGACGTACGCAACAACGCGTTACCTTCGGCCAACGTGATGCCCTGCTTGCCAGTGATCAAGTCGGTGGTCATCACCTGTTCGACCGTGGCCGAATCGTCCTCGTGGAACTGCACGTCACGTGACGTGACAATGCCGACAAGCTTTCCGCCAGCCTCACCATTTTCTGCAATGTTAGTAGTGCCCTAGTCAAGCTTGTTTTCATCAGTGTATAAAGGTGTCCCCAACATCGTTTGATGGTATTCGGTAGAACGAAAGTTATTTAACAAAAGTTGATCATCATGGTGAAAAATTAGTGAGAGGTTCGCGAAAAAGACATACCAGTAACAGGGAACGAAGAGAAACCAATTTTCTCCTTCATGGCCTTGATCTGGCCAATGGTGGCCGTAGGCGCCACAACGATTGGGTCGTTGATGAAGCCGTTCTCATACTTTTTCACCTTTCTCACCATCTCAGCCTGCTCGTCTGCAGTACAGTTGTGTTGGATGATACCAATGCCTCCCAACAACGACATGTGAATGGCCATGTTGTGCTCTGTGACAGTGTCCATGGGCGAAGACACAAATGGCGACTTCAAGGTGATTTTCTTGGTCAATTTGGACTCCAAATTCACCGCGGAAGATGGGAAATTGATCAAACCGGGCAACACGAGAAAATCGTTGTAGGTCAAGCCTCCAAAATTGGCGGAATCGATCAACGAACGGATGTCGAGACCATCCTTTTTAGAGTAAGAGGCGAGGTGAGAAGTGGCGGTGGAGCAATCTAAGACCATGGTGGGTAAAAGTTAGCCAAAAAAGAAAAGAAAAAGTCCAACTCAGATGCGATGCCGGCTTATTTATAAGCGTGCGATTTTTTTTTTTTTATTTCGCATTGACAGTTCTCTTCGTAATACCCAGGCATGTACTGCACGCAGTAGTGTGCCTACGCCACCACTCAACGAGTGGCAACTCCCAATGGTTTTTTATTTTCAATTTGCCAATGATAGATTTACATAATTGCAATTGATCCAACACATCCATATGCCCCTGGAACCATTTCTTTGTGGCGTTCAAAGCGGGGCGCACAGGTTGCCTCGTGCGTGCGCTCCAATTTCAGTTTTCTGACTCGTCGCGGTTCATTCTCCACGCGGGCTCGCCGCGGCATTCCCGATCTTATCTGATATCACCATTTGTCTAAACTAGCGTTCGGCCCGAACAGCAATACCCGGCTAATGTGCGTCGACACTGGCCTCGTTGGGTACTGTTGTTTGCCTCTCCTTCTTGCACTTCTGCACATACTCATCAATTTTTTGCCACCCTTGTTTCCTTCTTGCCTCCCTCAATTTTTGCTCTTCGACTGACTGATGGTATAACATGGTGCAGTGATCAAACAAAACAGGGTTGTGGTCCATGAAAATCTTCAATGCCCCGAACGCAAATTGATGAATACTCTTATTCCAGTTAGACGTCGCCAGGTTGTGTGGCGGAATGTGACTGAACTCCTCCATGTCCATGTTGTGCTGCGGCGTGGAAAATGAGTCGTAGTATTCTTCGTCGGTCATATCATGTATCATATTCGTGTCCTCGCTGAGTCCAACAATGCCACTGCCGTTACCGTTGTTGTTGCTCATCGCCATGTCGCTATTCATTGTTAACGCGGTATCAATTAAATTGCCGTTCTTGTCAGTGACAGAGTCTGGGTTTTCAATGAGTTTCTGTTTGAGCTTTCCATTAGCAATGCCCGGCTGCGTGGCATTTGTCAATTCGTACAACGAGGCGAATATCACTGGAAGCACGACTTCCGCATTTTCCGTCACCAACGTCAAGAAATACTCATTTTGCCAAAAGCACAATACCTTCTCACTAACCTGAAAGTGTGATGAAGCTATACATTTCAGTAGCTGGGCAAACAAAGGTATTTGTACTCTCACAAATTCGCTTGGTTCCATGACCTCGAAAATGTCTTCTATCTCATTCAAAAACATGACTTCCTTGGGAGAATTGATTTTTGGCCAGAATTTCAAGAGTCCCATTATGACATCTTCCGTCAAAGACGGATCCTTCTCCAAGAATTGCACAATGCAATATGCCAATTGCGGGTGATACAAAGATAATGATTTGACTTTGTGCAATGGTAAGAGCACCTTTATGAGAAAGATCTTATGCTCGTCCTTCAAAGGTAACGCAAAACCGTTAATAATGGAGCCCAAAATCTCTAAAAGCTCTCCAATACCATTGAATCGTTGCGTTTCGTAGGTAAATTGCAAAAACACGTTGTTGATCGACTTTCTGATGAAAGACCGCAAACTCAAGAACTTGCCGTAGATTCTATGCAAGGTTGTTTTGAGGCAATCTCTTTCTCTCGGGTCCTCACTGTCAAACAATTCCAAAATGCGCAAAACGAAGTCGTGGTCGATGTATTGCTTCGCCACTTGGTGATGAAAGTCCGGACTTTCAACGAAGCGCAAGAAAAATTCGTAGATCGACTGCATGTGGGGCCAGGCCAATTCAGAAACTGGCTCATCTTCATCTGGATCATACAACTCGCCCACAGGATTCACCGGGGGCGGGATGGGGCGAAACAAATTGTTTTTGAACATGGTGATCACATGGCTGTACATCTCGTCGGTATAATTGAATCTGTTGCTGACAATGAACTGAATGAGTTCCTGAAGCGTGATACGCTTGATCTCCTTGCCCCTGATGTCTTGCGTGGGGTCGTTAAAATCGAAGATGATGTTGCACTGATCGACCTTCTGGTTGAAAAGCGAGATCTGCTCCTCGGGCGCAACTTCATCAAAGTTTGGAAGCTTGACAATCTCCCGCGCGCGGTCGGCCGTGGTGGGCTCAAACCGCGACAGCGAGTGCCGTTTGGGCGCGGCGATCATGTCTATATCAAACGCCTCCTTGTTGGGCGAGCCGATGTTTGGGTTCAACGGGATTGGGTGCGTCTGCAGCGAGTAAGTGCCCAAGCGAGCGTCTAGCATGTGATTTCCGCCGGAAAACAGTCCGTTGGTTTGCGTGGGCGAGTTGGGGGTCGGCGTTCCGGGCGTGGTTTTCGGAAGCGACGTGTGCACCGGCTCGTTGATAACAATTTGGGGAGACCCGGCAGAAACGGGGCCGCCTGAACTCAGCGCCGGTTCCGGCAGCACCACGGCCGGCGGCGGGGTCGATGGAGACGCGCTCTGGCCAAATTGGGCCACGGCAGCCGCATCTGTGGGCGCCTGTGTTTGCGCACCGTCACTCGGCTCTTTTTGCAGCAATTGCAGCAGCGCCGGTGGTGCCGACAGCGCGTCCGTCACCGGCAAGTCAACCAAGTCATTTTTCGACGAGTTGGGGGAGTTCGACTTCAAGGAAGAGCTGGCGCTGGATGGCTTCAGCGGCGCCTGCTTTTTCTGCGTGTCTTTCTCCTTCTGGGCTGCATCTTTTTGCTCCTTCTTCTCACTGCGCTTCGACAGCGACAGCGATTTGTTGCGCGTAAGCCTGTTCTTGAAACCTTTCATCATCTTGGCTGCGCGGTGTGTGGTCCTGGGCGAGAGGCCGATAAGGAGAGGGGTAAAAGTCTAGGTTTCTGCAGGTGCAGATGTTTCACCAAAAAAAAAAAGATGGGTTCTTCCTGGCGGCTAATTGCCCTTGCTCGAAATCCTCAATGAAAAGGGGTTTCGGCGGGCGGGTATTCTTGGTTCTGGTAACACAGCAAACGAAGCGCACTTTGAGATACGTGAATGCCGCTGGCTTCTGGGATAACAGCCGAGAAAACCAGATAAACCTCTTGTATTGGTTTTGAGAATCCACAGACTGGATAAAAACACAAGAAAATACTTGTGGCTCTGCCGGTTTTGGGAGGTGCTAACTGGGGCTGTCCGTATACCGATATGAAAAAGGCGGCCGAGTTGCGAGAGCGAGCCGGGGAAACAGTGGGCTCGACACAGGATAGTTGTTGGCAAGAGGGATTGTTGCGTGCACGTGATCTGCACTAGTACACAGGATAGTCCAGGCTGCAGAGATGTGTATCACGTGGAAAGAACAATTTGGCTTATCGTGGACACCAACAATCAATGGTGTTTGTCGGGGAAGGTGGTGGGTGGATGTGCTTTGAGGGAACGGGTGTGCTTTAGCAGAGACCCATGCTGAATGCGGGTGTCCTGGCGTTGCGGATCCCAGAAAATTGTGCCGCGCACGACCCCCGGTTTTGTTCTGCAATCCCCCGAGCAGGACTTAACTTGTGGGATTAGTGAGAGCTAGCGTGGTTTGGGGAAGCAACGGGGGGGGGGGACACCGGCTAGTATCAGTTCTGGCCACATCTGCATTTGGCGGCTATTCATGGTGCTTTGTTTACCTGTGGTGCTGCGCCGCGGCAAAGTTGTGGCCCAAAGCGGCGCAAATAATCGTCGCATCCAGCATAGGATTTTATTGGTAAAGCACTTTAAGTTGAGCATTTCATAAAATTACGCAATATCCATCTTAGAAAAAAAGAACCAATGTTCAGATGAATCCGTACTGTATTCTCGTTAGTCAATCCACTCCCAAGTAGTATCTGACTGGTCCAGGTTGCGACACCCAAATATAGATTGCACTTTGCACTCGAGAATAATACTGTAGTCCACGATTTTCCTTGTTTTGAAGATGCTTTCATCAAAGTGTTATCAGCGTTTCTCGTCAAGCAGCTGCTTATGTATAGTTGTCTGGTTGGGATTTTCGTTCTTGCCTCACACTCTTTAAAGGCCTCATTTGCCCAGATATGTCTACAAAAGCTCACTCCTTTCGGCTGTGCCATGACGTCATTTAAGAATTTGCACCCACCATTCATTCCGTCAACCATTGTTGGCGCAAGTCAAAATAAGCCAGGGCACATCATACCACGAGATTCCAATTTGGTTCTCGTCTGGTCCAGACGTTTTCGCCGGAAAATTGAGCAGCGCAAGCTGAACAAGATGTATCACAGCTACAAAACAATTGGCTGGCGACTCCCGCAAGAGCCCACCAAATAATCCAATCTCTCACAATCACATCCAAATCACCTGGATTTTCAGAACCCCAGTCATTCATACCCACTAAGAAACGCACGCAAGGATCACACAATTTCAACGCCAACATCACCGGGTAATAAGAGCTGTGACCCGCATTGTTCAAAATCCCATATGGCTGGCCCAAAAGCCCGAGGGAAGCTTTCAACATAGACTTCTCGTGGCCTTGTGCCAATGCAAAAGAACCTGGGTGTTCAGCCTGCGTACATCAGGCATAATACCCACACCAAAAACCCTCGAGCTGCGGCGTAAATGCATAATCATGACCAACAAGAGAGCAGTAGATTTCAAGGCGGGATTGAAATAAGGGCTCACGAGGCGTTGTTCAAATCACTGCGTCTGCTTCGCTGTGAACGTTAAACGGTGTATTCCTGAACAATCTTTCGAGACTGTCGTTTTACCGTTTCGCGAGTGCCGATGCCCATCAACATAGATGTGAATGTTCTTGATGTGTGGCGTAAGGGCTAACTCCTGGTAACGTGGGTCGTAGAGAGCGATTCATATCTCTGTGATTTTGGTTCTGTCTCCTTTGTGGCCTTTAGTATCGATGCAGAAAAGCACCGAGTATCGTCGGTAGTTGCGATCCATCTGTTTTTTGAGCGAAGGCGACCGTGAACAGCCATACAACCTGTGGTCTGAATCGGCATCTATTGTAGCCATATAGGACTTGATGTCAGACTCAAATTGTGCGCAATCAACAGGGTATTGATACAGTTTCGTCAATCATCACTGTCATTGTCGCTGGTGTCTTCTCTCTTCCAGCTCGTCCGCTTCCTCCAGCTCGAGGCGTCAGAGTAACCATGATAGGAAAAGGATTTTAAAAGGCCACTCGAGCAGTCAGAACCATACGTAGTCAACGCAGTCATCTGAAGACAGTTTAAACCGTATCCATTATGTCAATTTTCGCTGTGCAATGCCATGCGTGTGTAACAATACCGCTGGAGCATCATTGGATAGCTTTACCAACGAGCATAACAATGCAAAACAATGCAAAACAATGCAAATCCTTCAATTGACTCTATTATTCTATTTTCAAAAACCGTCATTGAACTTCACGCTGAGATTTATATGTCAATTGTGGCCCGGCGTTTTTCCTCTTTCACTAGTTTTATATTCCAACAGCTCAGCGTCCAGCCGATGTCCCGATGACGAAAACGTTCAGCTGCTCGCCCCTTGATCGCTAGATGCGGCCAGGGACGAATCAGCGATCTGCCAATCGCGTCCATTCATCGATAAACGAAACTCATCCACTTACGTCAGTTTGACCCTTTTACTTCTCTGAATTCTCCATGGAGAGGTAACAGTTCCAGCCAATACTCACCACGTTCACCGCCAAAAGACGGAACTGTGCCGGCACGAGCGCAAAGTTGACCATCTGCACTGCGGGCCACACGGCCCAGTTTGCACGCACCGTGTCCCACCACGTGTGGTTGAGTTTACTAGTTATGGCAGCGCGTATATCCTGCGGCGCCTCCATTGCCGTCATGCACAGGAAATATAAAGGAATACCTATAAACGGCGCAAATACGCCTTGGTCCAAGGCCACGCGCGCAAGCGTATTCGTGGCTGCACTTTTCCCGGGAGCAAATCTAGACAAAAACCCAAACCATGTGCCTGCCATGGGCCCAAACACAAGCAGGCCGTAAGCAACCGCGCGCGCCGTGCGCGGCATGTCGTAAACACCAGATTTTGTGGATTCCGCCGTGCCTGGCGCCACGTGCCGCAACTCCAATTGCTGGGCGAGAAAATCACCGGCGCCAAACAAAAAACCCGTGGTGGCAATATTTGTTGCAAGCGGGTGTTTGTGGGCAAAATGGTTGTACCGGCGGAAGAAAAACGACATGATTTAATCTATCGTCAGTTGTGAACTTACGGAGTCGAAAATGCTAGCCACCGGTTCGCTCAAAACGAAGCCAAGTCAAAAAAAGAAGTGGTCGACTCAATTCTACGCTTCACTGCGTGTGAAGGGCGCGTGGACTCCTTTTATGTGTGCCCTCAACAGCAACAGATACGGTGGGGAAATTAGGGTGGCGATGGAATTCTCGCGAACCCGATGCGGCTCAGGCGCACTTGACGAATCTAAATTTGTTATTCTACACCAGATTCATGACCAGTGAGTTATGAACGCATTTGGCATTCATCTTCACGTCTCTCGCATCGGGCTTGCAGGGATTCTCGCGGAACACGCATGGATTTCAAATCTGTTAGTTCGTGACTATGTATCGAAACGTTACGACTAATGGCTTAGGTGCTTAAACCGTTTTGACTAACTGGCTTGCATAAAGTATCATCTCTTGTGCACAGGCCGCAGCAAACGTCGTGTACATGTCAGGTGCTAATACAGATTGGGTGGGTGAATATTCTTTCATGCCGAATTGATTTTCCGGAGTTTTTAGATCGAGGGCAAGTTCTAAGAACTAAAGAGAGATAATAGAGTGGTCTCCCACCACATTCCTGAGGCATTTTTATTGTTCACCCTTGATTTGTCAAAGTTATAAGATTCAGGGATCACGATCAAGACAGCCGAGTGATGAGAAATTGACCAATTGATGAGACATGACCAGGTGATGCAGCTAAATGACCGGCGAGGCACGTTCTCCCAGAGCGACGAGAGATGCTTTTGGTACATAGTACAGGCCGAGCAAGACGCTGTCTACAAAACACAAATTGAAAGCCATGCTATTACCCATCAAACACGTCCCATGAAATCCCGAGGTTGTCTTTAAATTGAGTAGATTGTAGAGTTAGTTTTCTCTTTTTCCCTCTTGCGGGGCGATTCCCGCACTAACTTGATACTTGATGCTATGAATAGTAACGCCCCTCGGCGATTGTGAATGAATGTCGCACACACTTCGTATGACCGTGTGATACTGATGCTAAGTCTTAGTGATGTCGTGAGTTTCCTCCTCGCCTTAAGGCCGCCCCAAATGAAAGACTTTTTGGTCGGGAGCGAAAAGCGATTAATCAACAATTACGAGTACACCATTGTCTGTTCCTCATCGGCCGACTCGATGTCCACAAGCTCCTCGATGATCTTACCACTTCCTTTACCATGTCCGCTCGTATTGTGCACAAAACTGAGAAAACAGTTCCAGCCGATCGACCAAACATTCGACACCACAATGCGGAGATGCACAGGCACACAAAACAAGTTAAAGAGCTGTAAAGGGGTCCACACTGTCCAGTTGGCCTTCAAGACGTTCCACCAATTGTTGCGTAACTTCTCGCCAGCCACGGCTAATGGGTCCGGGTGAAATGCCAATGCACTCATCACGGTGTTGTACATGGGGATCCAGATCAAGCCGGGCATGAACAACGCATCCACAGCAAGCCGAAAAAGCGTATCGTGGATGTGAATCGATGTGGGCCGCATCGTGGACCGCTTCAACTGCGAGAGAAACGGGCTCATTATGAACGGGAGCGTCTTTGTGGTCCATTTTACGGAGACGGGTCCGAAAAAAAAGCATCCATAAACCATTGCTCGGAGCGTTCTGTCCGAGTGATATTCTGTGGGCTTCTCTAAGTCGTCGTCAATGTGATGCGGAAATAAGTACTGTGCTAGCAAATCACCGGTGCCAAAGAACACCCCACTACCGACCATATTGGTCTTGTAGGGGTGCGTTTTGAGCAAATGGTTGTAAAATCTGAAGGGGCCCGGCATGTGACGTGTGAGGCAGTATCGGCAACGAAATGACAAACAAAGCTCTCAAAATCAAAAACGGTATGTAACAGATGGGATTTTTCAAGACGTTTTTTGTTCGTGCCAACTCGCTCAGCAGGCACAAGCGACATTCGGACTCTAAATCCCGGGCTCGTCTCGGTAGCAGACGCCTGCGGGAGTGCATATAGCGCGCACGCGACGGGATACGCTCTCCGTCCAGATAACAAGTTCTGGGTAGAGACAGGCCTGAGTGAACGATGCGTTTCGATTTGTTCATCGTGAAAAACAAAGGCTTGAAATAAAGGTGTTTCGTCTTTCTCATAAGTATTTCGCTTGCGCGATTCATGGTGAACGTGTCGGTGTGCAGAAGGGATTAACAATACCCTCGGAACTTATCTGTGGTGATCGAAGCTCGCGGTAACTTTCCTGTTTATATTTTGGGTGCGGTCAAATCCCGCGGAAAGAAAGCGGCTGAGCATCGGTGCACGGATGTGTGCACTGGCCCGCAGGTCACGTGCCATGCATCATGGGACAAATGTCACGAGGTCTGTTCGGATTGTCACGTGCCCTTCAACAGTCACGTGCCTGGGTATATACAGGCTCATGCGTGAGCAATCCTGATCACCTTCCAGTTGCGAGCCCTGGCGGTAAATCTGCCTTGCTCGTCGATTTTTGTACCCACGTTTACAAACAAGTTTCAGCCGTTTGCTAATTTGTTAGTGAATGATACGATACGAATCTTTCGGCGCAATACGCTTTTAAGATTCATGTGTTGGCAATGATCTTTGTGTGAAAGCTCTGTTTATGAAATTTGGGCCAAGAGTCATAAGATATAGGGGTGAATTTGCTTATCGCAACCTGGGCGCCCAAATAACTCGTCCACTTTTTGGCGTGGTCGCGACTCGTGCCTGCAAATAGACGCGAGAGGTGGTGCATACAAGCCGTATGCGGAACCTTCCTTGCTTGTTGCCCACAGGCTCGCGAGAAAAACATTGACGATATTAGGCAAAATTCGACCATTCGGTATTCCGGATAGAGCTCAGAAAATAGCCGAATGGCAGGACGATGCTGAATTTGTTTATTCCATATCAAAAGGCTCCCAAAACGAGTCCACCAATGCTCATCTCCCGAGGGAATGTTTTGCCCAATTCGCAAGGTGGCTGGCTGAATGGGTGCGCGCCTGCACACGAGCGGCAATTACGCTCACCAAGTATCCGCCCTTGGACGTCCACTGTGGAACTTAATTATCGCCGGGGGCCGCTTCGCTTTTTTCTTTTCTTTCATCTTTTCGTCCCACAATCGCCCCATATTCATCAAATCACTTCACGATGCACAGAACCTACTCCATGAGATCCCAGAGGGCCCCAACTGCCGCTCAGATGCAGGCGCCACCTCCACCAACCTCGTCTACCAAGTCGAAATTTTTTGGCAAGGGCTCGCTCTCCCACTCCATCAGAAAGTCCGCCGGCGGCGCCTTTGGCCCTGAATTGGCCAGAAAATTGGCTCAATTGGTCAAGATGGAGAAGAACTTGATGAGATCCATTGAGATCACTGCCAACGAGAGAAAGGAGGTTGCCAGACAGTTGTCCGTGTGGGGTGAGGGCAATGACGACGACATTTCCGACATCACCGACAAGTTGGGTGTCCTTATCTACGAGATCGGTGAGTTGGAAGACCAGTTCATCGACAGATACGATCAGTACAGAATCACCTTGAAGTCGATCAGAGACATTGAGGGTTCCGTGCAGCCTTCCAGAGAGAGAAAGCAGAAGATTACCGACCAAATCGCTTACTTGAAGTACAAGGACCCACAGTCGCCCAAGATCAACGTGTTGGAGCAGGAGTTGGTCAGAGCCGAGGCCGAGTCGTTGGTTGCCGAGGCGCAATTGTCCAACATCACCAGGGAGAAGTTGAAGGTTGCTTTCAACTACCAGTTTGATTCAATGCGCGAGCACGCCGAGAAGATTGCTTTGATCGCCGGCTACGGTAAGGCCTTGTTGGAGTTGTTGGACGAGTCTCCTGTCACTCCAGGTGAGACTAGACCTGCCTACGATGGCTACGAGTCCTCTAAGCAGATCATCATTGATGCCGAGAATGCATTGGCCACATGGACCTTCGACTCCGCCGTTGTCAAGCCTACCTTGTCGTTCGCCGCTCACGACGAGGAGGAATACGATGATGAGGACTTGGCTGAGGAGACCGAGAACTTGAAGATCACCGAGGACCAGTGGGCCGCCGAGGACAAGGTTGCTGCCTAAGCGCGTACAGCAAACAAAAACGTTTAGTCTAGTGTATTTTTTTTTGTGCAATTATAAAACCAGACTCCAGCCTTGAACCTTACAAACTCCATTGAAAGACACATAGATGTAACATTTCACGAATCTGGCCTTTCCGCCTCAATGCACTCGGGGCTAAACCCGGGCTATGCGGAGCCGCGGGTGCAGCGGGCGGTTGCTGTGCTCTTGCTCCTTGCATCGGGCAAAGGCCAAACGCGAGACATGCGTTATATGCACACCGTGTTATTCACGCTTCGCGACGACAAACAAACATCTCGCCTCACAGGCCCCATTGCGGGCCAAACATTGTCTTTGACTGGCACTCATTTCTTTATTGGATCCACTGCGCAACACTTTCTGGCTTGTTTTGATCGGCTTTTGAACAGCGAAGTCAAGTACAGAAAATTCAATACCATCCAGGCAGTTTTCCTGTCGCTTTCTCGGCATTATCCACGGGCATTTGTTTACAGCGTGTCTTTGAGAGATCCATTGCTCTGCTGCTATTTGGCAGGTAGAATCAGCTTGCGGCGAGACCAAACGCAGCAGAATAAAAAACGAAGCTGTGCTATTGCAAAGGTATTTTTTTTCGGAGAGAAACAAGTACTGCAAAGCAGATCCTGGAGAAACTTTTCTAGCCTTTTTGGTCACGTGACAGACATTGTCTTTTGAAAACAATAGAGCTTTATCGCCCCAAACCGCACAATATACACACATATTCGGGCGTTCGCTTACTGAATCAGCGAAAGAAAGTTTACACTCAACTTCGGGCTCTTTAATTGCCTTTTTGGTCCCACATAATTCTTTTCACACACGATGTCGTCTCCCTCGAGACAGGTGATCGACCCGTTGATCTGTTCATACTCGGAAAACGCCGAAAGGCGGCCACGGATGCCCCTCCTGCTGCTGGGCAACAACGTGCACGTTCCGGCGGGTAAAACAGCCCCACAGCCCCAAAACCAGTCGTCTTCTTGGACGCCCCTCGTGACACGCACACTCAGCACGGAACTTGGACTGCTCAACTCAACACCAAGCCTGAAACTCTTCAATCTATGTCGCAACGGCGGGTACACGGACAACACCGACTTCGGGCTCAATTTGACGCCTTTTCTCACACACAACATGAACCTTTTGGCGCACCCGGTATCCTCCGGGGCGATCTCTGGACCAGGCACATTCACGCCCTATTACGACAAATCCATGCACATGGCCGATTTTTTCATGGACTCGCCGATCCGCGTGTCGCCGGGCAAGCTCGATGCGATCACGCCGCTGCGGTTCGACTTGAGCGAAGAAAACAAGCGTGAACTCAAATTGAACCCGTCCCTTTCCGTGAAGAAACGCGTGCAGCAGCCGAAACGCTCCATCACGCAACTCGACACGCCGGCCAGGCATCATGCTAAGAAACATGACGCCGTGGGCATCAAACTCGAGCCCGCATCCGACTCAGAAAACGACGAAAACGATGAAAATATCAATAAAGCCGTGGAGGCTCATTTCGCCACGCCTTCAAAGCGCAAAATCCTACGGGAGATGCCCTCGGCGGCGTTGAACAAGACGCCGATGAAAACGTCTTTGCAGGATAAGCCGCAGTTCCGAACGCCGGCGGGCAAATGCCCTGTTTCATCCCCATCAACGGTGATCATGTCCAGTGCCGTCAAACTGCCCGCTGCACTGGGCTCAAAGGCGCCCCAGCCACCCACCCCGACGCCTCATAAGGACGGCCTGTTTGTGGAGCCTGTGATGGGCATTTTCTCCGAAAACAAAGGGCTCAAAACAACCGAAAACGAAGCAAGCAAGAAACAGGCGCGGCAGAAGCTGGGCGCCAACAAGTTTCAGATCGTGTTCACCGACGTGCATACGCTCATGAACGGCAAGAAGAAAAAAGGCATTTCGGGCGCAAAGGGGGAGAAAAAACTTGAGAAAAAGAAGAGTAAAGGCAAGCTTCCGGCTCCTCAGAACGGGTTCAGCCAGTATCTGGACCACGGCAGTTTTGGCCAGGCAGATGGGTCGTTTGGGTCGCATGGCAGCCACGTCTACACTTTTGGCGGGCTTCACCCAACACTGGTTCCGCACGAGGTCAATACATCCATGACGTCATCCAAAGAATTCAGTATGACGCACAACTCGACAGTCAATACTAGCAGTGGCAACATGACGTCTGCGGACCATGCATCCTTCGACATGATGCACGGCGGGATTATGCTGACGCCCAACGGAAAGTTCTTATTCGACACGCTGTTTGAAAAACCGTCTCCCGGTGTGGTGCATCAAAAGTCGGCATCTCGGTATTTGAACATGCACGGCGACAAAGATATGCACGTGGCACACGAGATGCCGAATCACCGAGAGTACATGCCGCCGCCTAAACTGTTCTCGCTTCAGCAGGCGGCGCAGGCTGCTCTCAGAGAAAAACTGCACGAGCTACATCATTACCACCACCTGCAATACCAGCTGCAGGCCCTGTTTCAGTCAAAACCGCCAAATAATGTTCTCATGAGCACGCCCCAGCACGATCACGTGCACGGACTTGCCAATTTTACGCAAGCAGAATCGTCGCCTACGGAGAATCACTCAATTCAGATGTTGTACCTGCAGTTACATCTGAAACAAGGCGGGAGCTCTCCCAATGAAGCCCCAAGTAAGACAAGTAAGACCACATCGGTCACTAAGAAGGCACCGAAACGGAAGCAGAAGAAACGCTAGCTTATATACACTAATCGATATATGAAGTGTCTTTTTTGGTTGTGAAGCCTGTATTGAGCAATGAGGATGTGCCCGTGTTCACCACCGTGTACGTGTGTACCCAAAAAATCTAAGACTATCGCACACCAGTAATTTGCATCCACTCATCCATTTACTCAATTTGGTTTCAGGAGCCATGGTCATCTCGGTTATAGCTGGCGGGCCATTTGTATCATTTGTACCTGAAAGGAGGTAATACCCAACTCGTGAAGGCAAACGACAAAGAAAAAAGGAAAATAAAACACAAAAACGAAACAAGAAGGCTTCTCGGGGAAATCGCTCACGCCTAAGTGGATGTTCAGCCATCTAGGTATGTAGTTGTATGGCATATGCCCTGTAAGGTCCTGGGATCATGATTTCCTGAGCCAAGTTGCGATTATAACCTTCTTCTGAACGTCAAGTACACGTCACACGTTTAATGATTACGCATGCATGCGAAGGGGCCACATAGCGATCTATTCATGACAAGATTTTACCTATTCTAAATTGAATGAAGAGCAATTACCTGCAATTTCCATGTGCATTCGCTTCGTGCAGACTTGCAGGCCACCAAGACGGATTCAGACTAGGTGATCATCCTCATATAGCCGTCCTGGGTCTTTTCCCATGAGTGTGGATGATGCAACCCATTTCCATGTGTGTTTCTTCTGCATTGGAAACGTGGGCGCTCTATATCACTTTTCAACATATGCACGAGAGAAAAATCACCTTAGTAGCCACACTGCCCGTTGCCTGCTGAGACACTCATCAACTTCAAGACTGAGTGACGAATCTTGAAAAAGACGTAATCACGTAGATAAAAATGAAATTAAATTTTCATGCTTTTTCAGGGCTGGGCGAGAACTTGACGCCTTTGCTTAGTGATTCCAGAGATAAATACATATATACAGAAGTAGCCAGCACAGACATTATTGATGGAATGACCATGGGAATACCCCTCTTCCCCAATAGAGAAAGCTGACATAGAGCGTCATCGTGGATCACGCATTTGGCGGCAAGAGGAGTGCAGAAATGACCCCTGGCCGCTCTGTGGCTAGCAAATCATAGAGCCGGGCAGCGTGTCGCAGATCACCTAGCTCAAGCTGGATCCCAAGCCCGGACAAATACTGTCTGTTTTTCTCGGAGAGCACACGTGACTTCTTACCTAGTCCAACCACCAAAATTTCCGGTTTCGGGTGCACTTTACCAAACAAATTCAACACTTGCTCTTCGCTGAACTCGACTATGAACCCATTAATGATCTTATATGCACCATTCGAAAGATTTACCTCGAAACTCTCGCTATCTAGGAGCAAGGCACCAATGACGTCTCCGTTTTCACTGGGAGAGGTAATCAAAACGTTATTCGCCAAATGAAACCCGTTGTGTTTCACGGAGTCTATGTAATTCACCGGTTTCTGTGCGTACATGAGAATATCGTTCTTCTTGATGAGATCTGCCGGGTTGCTCGCGGTCTCCAGCTTGTTTCCGGGCGCCATCATGGGTTTCCCCTGGTTGATAGTTTTCCCGCCACCAAAAAGGTTTTTGTGCGCTCTCGTGACACTAAGCAGCCTTCTGGCATGCTGCTGTTTTATTAGGGCCCTCAACATAGTGGCTGTATATGTGGTTTTCTCTACTGCAAATGAGAAGAGCATGTTCATGTGTCATGCGCGCGGCAACATGCAGCAAGTGCATTTGCGCATTTTGTGAAACGGCAGTCAACACAAACACCGGCGTCAGTATTCTAGAAAGGGTAATTTCGTCTCAAAAATGAATATGTAACATAGCTCAAATTTACGCACTTTCCTTGACAATCATTGCCTTTTCTTGTGCCAATTTCTCCCTAATCGAGACCTTGCACTTTGCCCACACTTCTGGGTTCTCCAGTCCCGATTCCGACAGATAAGCCAGCAAGTTTTCGGAGCCCAAAATCTTATTTTCCGAACTTGAGGCCAACATCGGAGGGGACGTGACAGGGTTGTATATTTCATTGGCCCTGAAATTCGGAATTGACGGCCGCACAGAGAGATGCTTGCGTGGACTCAGATCGAGCCGCACAGGACTTGTCTCCGCAGCAAGTTTTACAGGGCTGCCAAAACTCGCCATTGATTTTTTTGGGCTAAGCGAAGGACGCAGAGGGCTTTTTGCTGCATTGGGAAGCTGCAGAAACGACTTTGCAGCGCGTAGGCGCGGCAGTTCTGCCAAGGTCTTTTTCGGCGAACCACTCGGCACCTCGGGCTCTTTCGGCTTTATGCACTGCTGGTATATGCGTACTAATTGCACAAAGAAAGCCAATTCTGTGAGATACTGATGCACAATTTTGGCCTTCACGTCTTCGGTCAACTCAATCATGGTGGCCTCTGACTCACTGGATTTGGAAATTGCTTTTGCTGCGATTTTAACCCGGGATGCGAGCGAAACATACGAATGATGCTCCAGGTATAAAAAAGACTGTGCTAGCTCAAGTGCCAAATCACGTGTGTAAACGCTGGTGTTCACGGGTAACACATAAAACGCAAACGACAGCATTGGGCGCTCCTTGTAATCATAGAGTATGGGCAATTCAACGCTATTGGGTTGTGATCCCGACTCATTCAGCGATCCAGACTGTTTTGACCGATCATTCGCTGGCTGCTCTGATAAGAAACAGAGCGCACGAAACTTATTCTTCGGCCAGTCTATCAAAACACGGTGCTCGTCTTCAAGCAAGGTTTCTTTGAGTTTTTCCATGTTGAACTCTCTGTCTAGCCTGGATATGTCGTCCTCATGCGTTGGCAGGCTCTGATCCCACTGCTTTCCATCGATATATTTGAGCTTACTTTGTTGAGAAAAAGACGCTAATCGATTTATGCGTAGTCTTTTGAAGAGGTATATTAGAGACCGGACCTGTAAGTCCGTTGGATCGCGTTGGGCGCCTTGCTTGAATGTGGGTATTTGTTTCGGAGCAGATTGCCCGAGCGGTAGAAAATCAAAGAATCCCATTGAACAAGAATCGATATAAAAAGGTTTGTTCTGATTAAGCTAAGAAGTGTTGGAGGCTGGAATAAACGACGCGTGCAGGCTTCTCAAAACACCAGTGTCATTGATTGTGGATGCGTGCTATCTTTGTCCATTCCAGATAAATGTAGAAGTAAACAAATACCTGTACATGTGTCCTTGTGAAATATGTGTTTGGATGAGTCTTGTGAATTCGCGTTTCTTACGCACGACGGCCTGATTTGGTTCCGTGCCTCGCGCACAACTGCGTCGCCCTACATTACCGTGCGTCTCGACAATCGTATTTAATCCGAAAAATCACGTACCACCTTACAATGTCCACACAATCAGGAATCAAGGCCAGCGACGAGCTTCTTGGCCTCGCCGATGAATCTGCCAGCCCCGCTTTGGTGATAACGCTCTCTCTGGACTCCACGCAACTAGTCGTTGACGAGTCTTATTCCCACCCGGCCGCATCCGAAATTAGACTGGTATTAGAGTCTCTCAAAACCCATTTTTCGGCCAAATTTCCCGAGCCGAAATTTGCAATTGTCTCTCCCCACGAAACGCATGAAGGCTACTTTGTGAGCTTCATCCCTGACCTGGCGCCAATCAGGCAAAAAATGCTTTTTGCGTCGACGAAAAACACCTTGCTCCAACAATTGGGGACGAGGTTCACAAAAAAGAATACAGTTGAGTTTTCCGAGTTGAGAGAATTGGAGTTTGATGAATTCAAAGCCGCAGTGCTGCAAGAGGACGATTCTGCCACATTAACTGAAAAAGAACGGGATTTGCAGACATTCAGCTCGCTACAGAACTTGACGCTTTCACATTCGTCGGCCAATGCGTATAAACGCGAATTGCCGTCAATGCACGCGGCCAAGGAGACGTCTTTATTTTTTAAGATAGAGCTGGATCTCGATCACGTGCTCTGCTCGAATCTTTATGAAAAAGTGGTGGTGATGACAATCGACACTTCGGCGGAAACGTTGAATCTCACCGCTGAAAAGGCAAATGTGAATTTGCAGGATTTGGTGAGTTCCGTGACCCAGATTGTGGGCTCGAACAACGAACCGTCACCAGCTTATATCTTGTATGGACACGACAAGGGCAAAGTGGCTTTCATCTATGCCTGTCCGTCAGGATGCAAAGTGAAGGCCAGAATCATGTATGCGGCCAATAAACAGGGATTGCTTGCGCACTTGAAGAACGACTATTTGCCTGATCAGGAGATCGCCGAGACAATAGAGGTTGGTGATTTCGACGAGATCAACATATCTGCTTTGGAGAAGAAATCTGACAGTGCAAACACCGCGCCTGACGCGTCAACATTGAAGTTTTCAAAACCCAGAGGTCCAAGAAGAAGATAAGTGTGGATAAGCATTATTCGTGAATTACGTGATTGGCTAAATTACTGCACACCGTTGTATAAGATCAACGCATTTGAGTTCTACACTGCAGGAACAATGTGCAATAGTAAGTTAAGAGGAATAGGAGTCAAAAAAGCTCGCGACTGCTCCTTTTTATTGCTGAACCACATCCATTATTGAATTCTTGAATGGTTACTTATTCTAAAGTATTTGCATGCAAAATTACGTTTGGCGGCCAATGGCTGCATTTTGTAAACTGAATTAGTGACCACTTGCATGATTTGTTTCAACATTATGCAAGTAAAAAGGACGCAGTGCGGCTAGGTGAATAATGAATGACCAATTGCATGAAGAAAACACCAGGCACGTCAGAACTCACGGATCTTTCCCCATCTTCTTCTTTGTAGTTATACATCACCAATAAGAGCTAGCCAATCCTCTGCTTGGCTTAAAAAAACATCAACAGCAAAAATAAAAGTACCATGCAACCGTATGTTCCCATACTAATTCTACAAGTACAATCATTCATGCTCGGACCAGCCCGCAACATGATACCCAACCACTTGTTTAAGAGGGTCCTGGTCTGGGCCAAAATACTTCTCGTAGTCCAGTG
>JAKTYQ010000218.1:0-20050 GCA_030674525.1 Metschnikowia chrysoperlae
AAGAAAAAAAGATGTTTTTTCCAGAGTCCGATAGAACCTGCTCCAGTCTTTGAGAAAGCAACCCAGACCAAGCCCGGGCCGAAGAAGGCATCAGAGGTAGGGCATCAATCAGCCTCAAAAGGCTCAGACTTCATGATATATTCGAAGCAAAAAACAAAACAGCTTTCAAAAGGGATTTTGGACTCTCTGCCGCATAATTCTGTCAGATATCAACACCCTATAAAGCCCTGCCAATGTACTTCTGATTTTCTATGGCTGAGGATATCTCGCACATCTTTACCCAACTCGGGATATGAAGCCTGTCTCGCTGGCCTGGTATCAGTGCTATGTGCACGCCCACAACAGGGTTTTCGCACCCATTCGCGGACAAGGATTCCGTTTATCTCTCAACGCTTTGATACAGGGAGATTGCAAAATGCTTAAATGGAGAAAAAAGGGAGCCAGAGCTGGGAAAGCTGCTACAAACAATATTGCTATTGATACGGCTTCCGACTCGCACGCAACACCGGCGGCACACGTTAACACGTTAGCACTTTCACTTCCACCGGCACCGCAGGGACCAGAAGGAGAAAATCTCAAGCTTCAGGAAAACTCGATATTGCTTGCTAATATTACAGGCATAGTCATCACCAAAATCATCGACACAGACAAGGACCAGCAAGTACTGCGTGCCGTCCGTTTACAGCTCAACAGGCTCATTTATCTCGAGTTCCGACTGGCCGAAGTGTTGTCTCATACTCGTACACGTTCCAAGGCCACAAAAAGACCAGCGAACAAAAGCCTGGATAAAATCGAAGTCATTTCTTAATTGTTGAAAGTGTCTAGTATCACAACTCCCATGTCCAATAGTGGCTTTGTGCTCTCGGAGTCTTTCGTGCTTCCGCTCGGGGCTATTGTCTTCGTATTCTTGTTGCTTTCACCGCAAGCGCAAAAGTACATTAAGACGATGTCGGCTAAAAACACGGAGAAAGTCGCAAGCACGCCTCAAGAAATGCCAAAGCCAACACCGCTCATGATTACACCGGAGCAAGTGAAGAATTACGATGATCGTCCATGGAGACCGTTTCGGTGGCCTTATCATCAGACCATGTCAATTTATAAGCTCGACGTGAACCACTGGTTGGATATGGATAAGTACTACTGGCACTACATCGAGGAGAAAAAGCGGATCTGGCATAAATACGGGAAACAAAACATCGACTGGCTCCCTGAGTCCTACGATGCGTGCTTTGAGTTGATGGAAACAGTGGCCGATCACATGGTGGCACGGTACCCGTTGTTATTCACTGTTTTGGCGGACAAGAAAGATAAGGGGAAGGTTGTGCGAAACGAAATGACAAAAGAAATCTTAGATATGACTTTGCCCTTGAAAGATCATCCGTTACTCTATGTCACGAAAATGGCCAAAGAGGACTTTTACATCGTGCTCAAGAACCCCAAAGATGGTATGCACTACTTGGTTGCCGCCGCCGTCCCATTTCCTGGTGGCTCCTTTGGCATTGATGAGAAAATTGGGAAGCATCTCGATGTGATTCATGACGATGTGCCCTATTATCATGAGAAATTGAAGAGATCAATGGAAAGATGGTTCGAAAGGTTGGAGCCTTCCTCGTCGGTTGAAAGAGCATCCTGGTATATCAAGTGGGACCACAAGTTGAAAGTGAACAATATCTACCAGTTACCCAAGTTTGTGCCCAACTTGGAGGAGGATATGAAATCGACCGATCCAAAAGAGTTCAATGTGCGTGTTGAAAGGCAAACGTTGCGGAGATTGCCAAAGTCACGTGCCATAATCTTCACAAACCACCCAATTTTCTATTCGATCGAGGAGATGAAGGATGAGCCCAACGTGCCTTCGCTCCTCAAGAAAATTATCTTTGAGGCCCCTGAGAAGATCATCAAGTACAAGAATTTCGAGTTCATCCGCAATCATATCTCCGATTATTTGGATAGCTTGATACTGGCCCAAAAGGATAAGGGCATTATCACCGAAGATACTCCCGTGAAAACATTGCCTTCCTACCCCTTTGCACATTGGGCCAAAACTGATTTTGACTACGTGAATGGCTGGTCCAATCCAAAGTTCTCAAGTGCAACGAAGCCGGACTACCGGGCAGAAGTCGAAAAAGAGGTGAAATACGGAAACGAGTGAGTTCGTACTGGTGCCTTTTCGCTATCCTTTTCGCTATCATTAACCCTTAGCTATAGCAACCTTAAAAGTTTAGGTATCCCTATTTCGCTAGAAACTCAAAAGTATAAAAAAAGAAATGAAAGAATATGTTTAGAATTCGGGTTTTTTTGCGCTAAGAAGAATGACCTTCTTACTATCAACTAAATCAAATGTGTCAATGATGAAGTTGTCTATCAGCCTAGCTAATAAGTGTGCATGCCATAAAAAACGGTCTAAGCCTCATCCAACGCGCGAGCTTATATATTTTTCTACTTTTTTTCGGATCCATCAACATGGTGATTGAAAGAACTGGGCCGTTGCAATATATCCCTTTCAACATTCATGACTTGTGCCACGATATTCATGACTAAATCAAGGTGTATATTCCAACAGAAATCGTCGCTCATCGCGGCCCAAATAGGCAATAGCGAGCGCAATTAAGTTACGAGCATTTGGACCCTTGCAATGAGCCAGGAGTGCACACAATGCATGTGACTCTGATCCACGGAATTTGTCTATTCAGAAGATGTAGATCTCAGACGCCCTCGCATAATTCGAATCACTATTTTTCTCGTACTGAATTATACTTAGACTGATTGATTCATCAGAACTAGGGCCAATCTCAGAAATCCTAGTTGAGAGCCAGTAATAAGAATATGCCCGCAGACAAAATCCCGCTTCGGAACTTACCGGACACGTTTGGGAGCGCGTCCGGTAGCGCAGGCGGCACTAAGGACGCTATACCGGCCAACACTGAGAATTTGAGCGGCGACGGCACGCAGTTCGAAGTACCGCTGCTCGAACCGCTCGACTCAAGGACCCCTTTGGATGACGCCAAGGACATGGAGAATTACCCCGATGGCGGGTGGAAAGCATACCTGGTGGTGCTCGGGTCACATCTCGGACTCATGGTGAACTTTGGTGTGTTGAACTCCGTGGGCGCAGTGCAAGCGTACGTGTCAAATCATCAGCTTGCGGGCGAAAAGGTCTCTTCTGTATCGTGGGTGTTCTCTATCTACATGTGTCTCCCGTTTTTCCTTGGCGCACTCGTCGGGCCCGTGTTTGACCGCAGGGGTAGCACGCATCTTCTTATAGCATCAACCGTGTTGCTATTCATTGGCTTTTTGGCGCTCAGCTTCAGCAAGTCGATTGTCGCGTTCATCTTCTCGCTCTCGCTCTGTCTCGGAACCGCACACGCATTGGCGATCCCGCCGCTTGTATCGCTGCTAAGTCAATGGTTTTTGGCCAATCGGGGCAAGGCGCTTGGACTTGCTTCCTTGGGCGGGTCTGTCGGGGGCACAATCTGGCCGCTTATTCTCCAGGCGTTGTATAGTAGCGTGGGCTTTGCGTGGGCTATCCGCATTGTTGGCGCCATCGCCGTGTGCCTCCTGGCGCTGTCGGTGATACTTGTTAAGCTGCGTTTCACGCTGCAAAAAACTCGGAGCAGTTTTGTCGCCGAAACAAAGGCAAAAAGATTGGCGGCACTGATGCTGAACCATCTAGACCTCAGCCCCTTCTGTGACCTGCGGTTCACAGCACTTGTGCTGGGTGTTTTCCTCACGGAAATAGCGCTTCTCAGTGTGGTGACATATTTGGCATCGTATGCGCTCGCGCACGGTTTTTCCGAAAAAAACTCCTTGATTCTTTTGACGATCTTGAATGCTGCAGGCGTGCCTGGGCGGTATATCCTGGGCTATTTTGCCGACCGCTATGGTAGCTTGAACACCATGCTAGTGATGTTGACTGGCTTCTCCCTCCTGATTTTCGTTGTGTGGCTTCCTTTTGGCCATATCACGAGTGCACTTTACGCCTTCGCCGTGCTCTTCGGCTTTTTCAGCTCTTCCATATTGAGCCTCACACCAGTTTGTTTGGGATCTTTTACGCCCGTCGACGTATTTGGCCGATGCTACGGATTGATGTACACTTTTTCGAGCACAGGCATTCTCTTTGGTATTCCCGTTGGATCTGCCATCATCGGCAATAGCTCAGTGGAAAGTTATCAGAACTTCACAACTTTTTGCGGCTGTTTTGCTGTTGTCGGGACGCTCTCATGTTTTACATGCAGATACTTGATTGTCGGGCTCAAACTTAACACTAAGGTCTAGATTATTCTTCTGGGAAGGCTCAACCTTAACGCCTTTGTTTGGCGCGTGATTGCCTGACGGTGGCTTTTTCCGCGGGAATCTCCTCAATTTTCTCGGCTGGTCTTGGCGGCTGGCTCATCTCTGTCTGTAACTGCTGAAACTGCTCTGCAAAGTCGGGCGCAACATATGGTATGATATAGGGGAACACCATGATAACAAGCATCCCAAAGAATAATGCAGTGTACAACTTACTGCGGAAAACGACGCCGAGCGGGCTATTCATCACCATTTCCGTGAGTTTACTCTCTGGAGACTCATAGTAGGTTTTGAACCCAGAGATCTCCACCAAAAGTGGCGTCTCGCTTGTCACTAATTGTTTTGACGATGTATTGTATGAGTTACTCGCCAATGGATCTTCATACGCCGCTATTTGCTCGTTCACAAGGATTCTGTAGCGAGGTTTTTGGATCGAAAAGTCGTAACTATGTATAGAAAGCTCGTACTCGCCAGTGGGCAAATCTGGCGTTTGAAAAGAATACTCCTTCGCAACTGAAAGCACCGTAGTTTCTGCCAGCTTGATTTTGCCGACCTCAACGAGCGAAATGTCGAATCTGCTCTGAAAATTGAGACCGTTCACAATATGAGACTTCAATCCGGAATCGGCCGCATCAAGGGCTTCTTCAGGAACGCTTTCAAAACGGCCAAAAAGCCTTGCGGCCACAACGAGATTCGCGAGAAAAACGCAAATGAGTATTTTATACAACATTGAGTTTACTGTCGTTCTGGTAGAGTCTGTCTACGTCGAATCCTAACCTGTCTCAGCGAGACACTCACAAGCATTACCCGGCGCACGGCACACGACTATATAAGGCTCTCAACGCGCGCTGCCCTAAACAGTTGGATTCTTTTTTTCTATATTGTACCATGGATGCGTATTATTGTAGGGCTACAATTCACCAGGATTCCTGGAACCCCAGAATTGCGGCTCTCTACAACGCATCCTAGAGTAAACCGGTATACGGTAGTGGGATTTTTGGGCGTGGTTATTGATGCGTCTGCAAATGACAACCATGTATTCCAGCTTTTCCAAACAGCTTTACTATGGGACCACTGGGGAGTGAAACTGAATCGCTCATAACCATGTGATAGTTTCATGATAGACAATGATTGAAGGGTCAATCAGCTTTAGTGTGTTCGCCTTGCGACATGTCAATTCGAAATCCGGAAGACGTGACATAGTCTTCTTGACGTATTGCCTGTGGTACAAAAAACTTACCAAATGAGTTCGATCACCAGATATACACACGGCCTTTGGAGTCTCCCAAGATAAGCAGTATGCGTCCACGAGACAATTTCTCTTCCTCGCAAATTTCAGTCTTCTTATACACCAGCATCGTCGTCACGTAGCCACTAATATGGGCACTTATATCCGCCTCCTCAAGCATCGACACGGACCATCCTTTGTTATTCACAAGTAGCTTGTGGATCTGCAAAGTACTTTGAGGGTTCGAATAGCTCAACACGATTAGTTCCTCTTTCCAGTATGAGTGAAGGTACTCGGTTTTTCTCGGCTCGACGAACGAATCGTTCACTTGCGCAAAAGACACAGCCGTGATCTGACCCGGCTTAAGAGATTGTTCCGTCAAAATTTCTCCGTTCAAGTTGTATAGAGTCAAAGTGTTGCTGTACTTCGTACTGACAATCGAGCAGAAGTTGCCTGTATCGTTGGAGATTGCAAGAAGAGTTTTTGACTTATTCAGTGGCTCTGAGTCAGCTATCCGCCTGAGAAACTTGAACCTCGTGAGATCCCATTGTATGATTCCGCCGTCAGCATCAACACTAAAACCAACTTTAAAAGTTTTGCTGTATAGTATCGTAGTGATTGCGCTTATATGCCCTCGAAGTACGGAATGAAAGGACACCGTCAAATGAGGCTGAAGGGAGAATTTCCATACATGTATGATGCCGTCATCTGCACCTGTCATGAAGAGCTTGTTTCCGATCTGTAAGAGCGCGGTGATATTTTTTGGGTGGAGGTTCATGAAGAGAGTAGTGTTGATGATCAACGACCCGTTCCCGAACTTCTTCTGACGCGGAGAAGGTTTTCGAATCAAAATCTGGTCCTCAGAAGAGGTGCATGACGGCCTCCCGATCCATTTTCTAGACTTTGCACTTAGCTCTAGCTTTTCAATAGGGAGATGAAGCTTAGACTCGAATGTGCACAAAGGCTTTTGTCGAGTTATTTCGCTGAGAGAAAGCTGCAAGTAGGCTGGGTTCAAGATGATGCGTGCTGGATGAGGCTTGTTGAACAATTTGAGAGGTGTCTGACCAAAATTATTGATCATCCCAATAACAGCACGTTTCTCCGTATCATCCTGGATATTGTCGAGATTGATGGCCCCATTGTAAGACAGATGGTGAAAGACGTTCAATGCCTTGATCGCCTCCTCTCCATTTTGCCTATAACCAAAAACCAAATCAATCCAATGATGTAGATTGGCGGAAACGTGAGCACTCTCAAGAGCCTCCCTGTGCTTTGCAATAAAGATCCTCGGGTCACCTTTCGCCCATTTAGGGATATCAACATCATCTGAGCTCGTCCCGTTTTGTAGTTTGCCGAACTCGAAATGATTCTTGTTGACCAAAAAATCGGGAAGATAGAAGAATTCTGGCGTTAACTCTCTGACATCAGTTGTGTTGTCTCTGGACGCAGACAACCAAGCTTTACCAACCGAATTGAACAAACGATCAGCGTGGTCAAACTTTCCACCCTGAAGTAGGAGATAAGACTGGACAAAAGGCTTTAGGCGTATCAAATACGATGTGACGATCATAGCTGATGAGTAATGAGTGCCGTAATGAAAAGGGGGAGCATCGTCATCATTCATACTAGCCAATGCTGCAAATCTCTCACGATATTCGCCAGCACGCTTGGCTGTCTGTGCTCCCATAGGCTTGGAGAAATCACGGAATGTTCTCGGGTCGCTTAAGTCTAGATCCTCGCTTTCATAGTCGGCAAGAACCCATGGGAAGATTGGGTACTGTGTCAAGTCGTTAAACGTTCTCCCAGCCATGGTGTTGATGGACAACAAATAGTAAAAATTTGACATTTTCCCCATCTTCCATTTCTTGGTAATCTCCGAAAAGCTTGGACTGTGCGTGAAACTGGTGGTGAAAGCTGAGGCGAGTCTTGATCGCAAATGAAAGCCCGATGAGTATGCATGAGCCAATTGCAGAGATGAAGAAGACACCTCCAATGTGACTTGCAAGTCTTTGTCCAAAGTGCTCCCCGATGAGTACGGTGAGAGTTTGTTATAGACCTCATCTCTTTGTCTTGTTGACAAGCAAGTTATCAAAAGACTCGCACCGTCGTCGAAAAAGAGCTCCAACGCAATATCCCGCAATAAAAACTTTCTCTTGCAAATACAAGCAAAACTTTCCATAGTCCAGGTTTTGATGTGGTAATTTTTCCCCAGCACTTTATCAACAGAGGGCGGCTTTATGAATTGAAGGTAAGGATCCCGCAAATCATGAGGCACCTGGTCGATATCAACAACATTACCATCTGCGCAATGAAAGAAATTCTCGATGAAGTATATGTGGCTGAAGCCTAGTATCATCAAGCTTTCTACAGCGTCCAATCCATTAACTCTCGAGATATTGAACAATGCCTGGATTTGATCGCCCATGTAAAGACTTCTTATCACTTTCCTGTTGTGGTCCTCATTTGTGCTCGTTCTTTCGACTTTGGATTCTCCATTTTCGTCAATTTCCTCGTATTCATTCATGCCAAAGTCAGGGCTATAACTTTGCAGGAGACCTACGTCTTGCATTCCAAAGGCCGGAAATATCGAATCGGATGTGAAGTGAGTTGCGTCTTGGATTTCTGTGGAGTTGAGCTGCTTGATAGGAACTTTGACAGAGTACGAAAGCTTCTCCGATTCGGGAAGCTGGTCCTCGCTAACTAGCAACATCCGCATTCGATCTGCTCCCTCAATATAGTCAAGCACATAATCCTCTCTATTGCGAGGCGATTCCTGAAGCAATCTTCGAACAATCATTTTATGTGAGCTGTAAGAAGCGAAGTAAAACTGTAGGTTCTCCTGAGTGTCTTGAAGCGCCCTGTTGTACTTCAAAACCTCGCTCGTTATTGTGATCAGCTTCAACGTATGGCAGTCCTTTTCAAAGCCCCGTAATTGTGTATTGTTCATGCTTTGCAGACTCCCTCCGCTATTAATCACAACCTGGACCATATCTACCACGTTGATTTGTTCGCTAGTCTTCAATTTGCTGAGTCGAAAATGAAAGTTTTTGTTGAAAATGTGTTTGATTGTCGGAAATTTTTGAATGTATTTCACTGTCTCCTCGTCACTGTGGGTTGTCAAGTAGGAGAAAAACTCGGACAAGACGTCGATTGAGTTTTGATAATCAGAAAGCTGAGTTAATTTTTCCAAAATAGCCGTAAAATCGTTCTCCCTCATCACGAACGCTGATCTGAAAAAGTTGAGAACATGCGCTGAAAGCTCGAATTGCCTTTGGGAAGAAAGCTTGAGATAATAACCCATAAGAAGCTCAACAATCAGCCTGAGATGAGCATTACTTAATACCAGGTGCTGAAGAAAAATACCCTGCTTGTTCAAGCAAAACTTGACAATCTCATCAAATTTCGTGGCAAACAGATTTTCTGAGTCATCATCCAGGTCCTCCTCTTCAAAAGCAACAAGTGAGAGTCTCGACAACTTCAAAATGAGTGCCTCTGCCTAGATCGCGCCCAATTGAAGAACAGCACTTGATTTTGCGTCCTTTGTCTCAACGATCCCAACAAGACAAGTCAAATATGCATCCAAATTTTTGTCGCTTGCATAATAGTTCTGTGCTAAGAACTCATGGTGATAGATGCTGAGAATCTCAGTTGCCCCTCTGACAAATTCTGATTCTTTGAAGATGAAGCTGGAGCTGCCAAGAAATTCGTTGATATGCTCGAAGACTTCTGGAAAAATTGTGTCAATTATTAGTTTTTTCGTGATGTCGTTCAAGGGCTTCATGATAGCATGCAACAGAGTCACGTCCAAAAGCTTGGAGATGAAAATGGCACTCAAAACATCGATGTACCGGGTAATACATGCCTCAAAATTAGTCCTGACCTGTAATGTGGGATGGGGTGAAAGCCTTAGGATCTTGAGGTGACCCACTATCTCGAAAGCGCCCTCAAGCCATTCCTTGCTCGTGAAGAGCTCTTGAAGTGTCACAGACTCGGAGCATCCCACTTCGATCATATCAGCCATTTGATTGAGTAGATGCATGAGGTCGAAAGAAAGTTCTGTCATTTGATCATTCGCCGAGCTGCCATCTGGAATGCTCTTGACCGGCGAGTTAGAAGTGCTTGGCACCCTTCCTTGTTTTTGCCCCAACTCTATGATACCCGTCAACGCCATATTGTTCAAGATTGTGATGAGCTCAGGTAAAACGAGTTTATCGGCTGTGATACTCTTGTTCCTTGTGAGTTCAGGTAGCGAAGGGGGATTTAAACCATAAACATCGCTATCGATGCCAAAGCTGTTCAAGAATAAGACACTTACAACGCTGTCATTATTCCACCAGTTCTGGAGAAAGAAGCTCAAGACGTTGAGCCCCCTGTTTGCTCTGAAAAAACGCTGCGTGATGTTCACGCCTAGCACCCGCAAAAATTTCGCTAGAAGGCAAATCGCACAACACACAATTTTCGCTGACTGTGGCTTGTTCTGACTTTGAAAGTCTAAAAGAAGTAAGATCCAGTGTATGGATATCGAACGAGAAAACTTTTTGAGTTGTTTTATGGATGAGGTCGAGCCGCAAAGCTTGTTCGTCAAGGCGATCAAAGCTTGAAGGCCGGCTTCTTGAGAGCATTCGGTGGCGGAGTCGTTGTAGAGGGCGAAAATGACGAACTGTGACACGTGCTTGATGGATTCAGCCGAAACGTCGAAGTTTATGAAAATATTGAGGAGCCTTGAGAATTCCTGTATGATTTCGGCGTTCTCTTCCTCGAGAATACACACCTTGATCTGTTGAAGAAGCTTTTTCAACGCCTTCATTTTGTTAAGCTCTTGAAAATTATGAGATTTGTATTCGTCTGTCGCTAACAAATTCACGATATGTGTGCGAAGGGCTGGGAAATCGCTCGTATTGCAAAAAAGGTCGAAGTTGAGAATCAATATTCTGAATGCGAGGCAATCTGAAATGAACAGATCTGCGTTCTCGCTTGTGATGGCGTACTGGAGAAGCATTTTCAAAAAGCTGCCTTGAAACCTTGCAGCGTGCGAATTCACAACAATATTCCCAGGAGACTGGGAAGACTGACGCTCTCTCATGATCAAGTCTGGATTGTGATTGGTCTTGTAATAATCAATGATTAGGATAAGTGCCCAGTACCCATCAACATTCTCAAACTCTTTGCTTAGTCGCCAATCAATTTGCAAGCACAGCAAAAGTAATCGCAGTGTCTCAAAGAACATAAAGTCTCTCTGTATTTCTTCTCGATAGTCGTCCTTCAGGACAGCCTCTGTCAATGAGAGCAAGAGCCCTGAGCCGCCCCAGCAATAGATGGCACTGGAAAATGCATCAAAGCGATGGTAAAGTATCTCCTGACTCTTTGACTGATCGATAAACTCGATGAAAAGCGAGTCATTGATGTCGCAAAGAAAGTTTGTGGTTTTGATCTTGGTTTTTGCTAATAACCTAGCAATCTCGCCAGCGTTTGGTAGGCTGTCATTTGAATAGCTTTGACCTTTATCGCGAGTGATCACACCAGTATAGCGGAGGAATTCATTTGTAGACTGTTGCCCTCGTGCTTTTAAAGCTTTTTCAGCACGATAGCGCATGAGAATGTAGTTGCGCTTTGATAAACAGTTCAAGAAACCAATGATGTTTAGCTCCGAGAACTCTTTCTGTGACCAATCAAAGCCGAGCCCCAAGAGGTAGAATAGGCTCATCCACTCAAACGAAATGGCAAGATCCATTACACAGAGATCTTTGACGAGCAATTCATGCTTGGTAAATGATATCGCTCCAAATCCCTCGTGGTCCAGCAATTCCAGTGGGTCACCAATGTATAGTTTGTTCCATCGGATGTCCCCCTTTGAGATTGACGAGCAAGGAATGGACTCGCAGTAGTCTCCATCGATGAAAAGATTGAGATTCTGGAAATTGTCGTACGATAGAACGAAGTGCGTGAAGCCCTGGTTTCCAGACAGACCTTGCTTGAGGATATGATTGAACGGGAATTTTCGGCGCGATTTGTTGGCCCAGTTGAAGATGTTGACGAGGAATTTACCCTGCAAAAGTTGCACCTGAAATACGAGCGATTCGCGGTCTGCGGAATTGGCTAACAGAAAAAGCGTAAGGGGCATGAAATCATCATTCTGTGATATCGAGGGTAGTTCATTGAGCTTGAACCACGTCGAAATCGTAAAGCATTTCAGTACACTGGCATCCTGGTTTATAGGTATCGTCACGCCCCGAGCTGTAAAATTGTTAAAGAGTAGCGCCAGATATTGTGCTGGGCACTTTTGCAAAAACGCAAATAGAAGCTCGAGAAACAATCTTTTCGTGGTGAATGAAAGCTGAGACGTCTTCGCAAAGAGCGGGAAGGTAAGGCGTTTGAAGTGTTTCGCATCACAACCCAACTCCAAAAACGCGCTAAGAAGCCGCACTTTCGCTTCACAAAGCACCTTTTCATGCTCTCCAGGCTCTTCTTTTAGGTTGCATTTGTACTTGGTGAAGTCTGTGAGCAAAAAATCGAGCATACCGCACCTATAAAGCTGCATCCGGCCGGTGTAAAGCGCTGTGGAGGCCCAAGAAATGACTTCATGGACGATGGGCCTGAAGTCGAAGTACACATCAGAATCAAGCCGGTCAAGTTTCTCTAAACATTCTTCAATTGCCTGCCTTTGTTGGCTTGTGAAATAAAGAGGACCAGGCGGGAACTGGAGCACGATTCCGTGGCGCGTGGCGTTGCCCAAGAGCTCTGCGTCTGACGCCACGTCACTGAGCTCAGTTTGCCAATTTCTGAGTAAGCTTTTGTTTAGAGTAATACGGTAAGTATCTTTTTGTCAAGTATAGATATGATTTCATGGTCAGGCGCCGCCTCGGCGTCAGTTTCCTTGCTCCCAGACGTCATGTATAAGATACTGAGATTGAGATAGTGGTGCACTTCGCCTGGCCTTTCAGTGAGTCAGAATTGAGCTAGGTTTGGATTTAAAACACCTCAGCAATGGAGATTATATGTCTGAAACTCGGGCCGATGTCCTGAATAATTGGATTTCGTCAATAATATCCAGTGGATCTGAAAGATGGAAAGTAGCGATTATGGGGATCTAGGATAGTGGACTCCGCGGTATCTGGGGTCAAGAGGTCTGGGTTCATGGTGAGATTATCGTGGACTCACCTGGTTCGTTATAGATAATTGCATCAAGCGCCTTTGCCAGTGATTCGGCAAGCTGACTCTTTGAGCGAGAGAATGTTCACTGCCCCGTGATATATAAGGGTGCGACCTTGCCAAGTGTCAGGTCTTCTACTGATACGTTACCGGCCTATCTCGTTGAGCGTGGAATTCAATCTACTTCTGGCTCCCGGGCTGACCCCTACTCGAAAGCCGGGTGCAGCGAGATTCTGTGGTTACAGGTAACTAAATAGAACATTCCGTGTGTACTTGACCTCCGTGATACCTTGTGGCAGACTTTCTTTGCAATCAGGAGAGATGTTGACAACTGACAATTTGTTTCAGCCGGAATATGTGATCCTCATTGAAAATCCAGTTTACCATGATTTCCAGTCATTGTGGTTGACCAAGCCCTAAATGCCCTTGGCGTGCGCGACACACCTCACTATATAAGTCAAGATTTTTTCGACCACTTTTCTCGCAATACCAGTTTTTTATTCTCCACCGCCCAGGACAGCGCCTTCACTGACACTGTGATACCCAGAATGGCGGTTTCAGTGCAGGCGTTTGCCTGTGAGCTTTTCAATCATCCACGTTTCTCCTTTAGGGAACCGCGTAGCTAGTGCATTGGCCTCTTCGAAGATCCTCACACCGACCCAAATGGTCTGATGATTCAAAGCGAGGCCTAGAAAAGCATTCACCAGCGGATTTAGCAGCTGCCCTTAAAGTGTCATCTACGGATACACGCTAGGGGGGACAGCGCCGGCGATTCTGTCGCCGGTGATAATCCATGTGAGACATCTTATTTTTCCTTATGCTTTTTCTCTTGTCATTCTTAGCTTGACTTGTTTGAGGTCTGGATCCGCAATCTCGCTTCTCTGTATGAATTGCAATCTCGCTTCTCTGTATGAATGAAGAATCTTCATCTCAATGGTTGAAAGTCCACGCTTTCTTATCCCTCCATCATAAGATGTGCATATTGTCACAGCAACTGTGTGGCCACACGGTTCGGCACATGGCTGGTCGGGGCCACCATGCATTGCCAAAAACTCGCCTTTCTACCCAGTTTCGATAGATTTGGTCCTAGTGCAACCATAGGCTCTTTTTGGATAGAAATTGCCATTGTGGCCAATCTGGGCTTTCCGCTTACTCACATAACCAAATTTAATGAAACATTTGCCCGGATTCAGATCCCTTCCTCGGCCTCTTGGGCCACCCCGGATTCTGGCTTCGCAGGGCCAGATATACCCCAAAACATGCTTTATTCATAAGAGATTCATCTCAGATATCAATACCCTCAAAGCCGAGACAGCCGAGGCTCGATCTGAGGACTCAGCGCGCTTGACGGGTGTTTTGGACTACCTGAAACTGAGGGAGGTGCTCATTTTCTTTGATAATCTATATCCTAGATGGCTAGCGAAGTTGGCTTACACGAAAACCTTCGGGTATTTCTTGAAGTCGTTCAACCTGCAGCTATACGATACGAGGGTGAAAGACTCGATCGTCAGTCTTGTCAACAATGACAAATCGCCCTTGCCGCCTGGGGCCAAGTGTGAGAGCTTTGTGCCACTCAAACGGGACGGCGGTGCGTTCGTGAAGTTCTTGGTACCGCCAAACTCAAGCACTACAGACCTTGTTACTAGTATTGAAGAGAATTTGAGAATTACGGCCAAAGAGAGCTCTTTCTTCTCGTATTGGGGCTATTTTAGACGCTTGCCGCAAGCACTGCAGGTTAAAGGCACGCCTTGGATCGAAGACCTCAGCAGGTTCCCCTCGCGCAAATTGAAGGTGATCTTCGAGGGAGAGGCTCTCACCGAAGAACAATTGTACCTTTTGTTTCGCAGGTATGGACTCATTGTTGACATTATTCCATCTTCTAGTAGCACGCCATACGCGACTGTTTTGTTCAAGTCCACAGACCCGTGCGTCAGGGCAAAAAACTGTGTCACGGGCTTGACATTGAATGAGGGGAAGACCACGTTGCATTTGCAGTATATTCCGATCTTGAGGGTCAACCACATCAGCTCATTTATTTCGAACCATCAGAGAATAGCCATTCCCGTGATTTTGGCGCTCTTGGCTACAATTGCCGTGTTGATCTTTGAGCCTATTCGACAGTACTTCATCTCGATGAAAATCAGACATTACTACAGCTGGGACGCTCACAAGGACAAGTGGTACATTCGTGCGTTGTACATTCCCTACAGCATGATCGCCTCCACTGTTAGTGATGGCAGGCACTTTCTCGATGATTCCTTGGGATCCATTACAGGACACAAAAAAGCTGTGAGCGTAGACGATTTGGAGTCAGACATGTTCTGGACTGAGCGCCTGGAGAAGGCCAATCAGCTTCGCTTGTGGGTGTGCGAAAATGCCAACACGTTTATAGTCGTGAAGGGGCCCAAGGGCTCTGCTGAACGCGAGTTTGTCACTGAACACGCATTGAGCATTGATGATACCTACAAGAAACGACTCTTGGAGATTCATTGCGCCAGCTTGATCAAGGCCAGAAGCGACCAAGTTTTCCTCAAGACTGCAGCTGCGCAATTGGGCTACTTCCCTTTGTTCACATGGACAAATTCAGTATCTCAGTTTGTCGATCTTGGCTTGCAAGGATTGACCGGTCAGAAGTCAGGGCTTAGCGAGTCCAAGGAGACCCAATACAAAAACATGTTGCTGTTGACGCAGATGGCTATCCGAAATGTGGCTTTGAGCGATTTTGATGCTTACCGGTGCGAAGTTGAGCGTCAGCATAATCTTAAGGGACTGGATGCAGATTCGGCCGATCCAAACTTTGTTGGTGCGAAAGAAGAAGACTACTTGCAAATGCATCCAGAAGTGAAGCCCGTGGTGGTGATCAACAATTTTTTGAAGAAATCGGACAGTTCGCAGGACTTTGTATACAAAGCTTTGGCAGACTGGGCTGGGCAGTTAATCCAGAGTAACTCTGCCCACGTCATCTTCATCACTCAAGATTCAGGCAGCACTCTGCACTTGGCTGCTGCGCTTCCGAACCAGGTGTTCAAGACTATCTCCTTAGATGATGCATCGATTGCGAGTGCCAAGCAGTATGTGATGAAACAATTGAGCGATACAAAAGCCACTGCGGGCATTGGATCTTGTCTTGAGCCCCTTGGTGGGCGCATGCTCGATTTGCAGGCTTTCGTGAGGCGTGTCAAATCAGGAGAGGAACCCGAAGACGCGTTGAACGAGATGGTACATCAAGCTTCCGAACAAATTACAACGTTCTTTTTGAATATCGCCGCAAACAATTCAGACCTGGAGGTCACGTGGAATGCAGCGCAGCTCTGGGCACTCATCAGAGCGCTCGCTAAGAATGATGTTGTCGAGATGGACGAGTTGGTACAGTCACCTTTGTTTGCCTTGAACAACGAAACAGTCTCCACTTTGGCCGTATTGGAAAAGAACGATTTAATTTCGTTGAAACGCGATAAGGGTATCATCAAAAGAATTTCTACTGGACGTCCGTTGTTCAAAGCTGCATTCAAAGATTTGGTGAATGATCAAAAGGTTTTCAAACTTTATGAAACATTTTTCTACACGCAGTTGATATCGTTGGAAAATGCGAAGCTCGCCAAACTTGAGGATCAGATATCAAAGCTCGCCAGCACTGGTGACTTCAAGTTCATGAAGGAGCGCATTGACTACTTGAGTGCAAAGGTCAACGCATCTACTCTCAAGGTTCAAGAATACGAGTCCGCGGTGAAGAATATTTCGGCCATCAAATCGGTGAAGAAACCATCCTCGTTTTTTGGATTCTAAAATGCATTATGTATATGCTTCTATGAATGCACACCCTCACATGTGAGGTTCCAAGGGGTCACTGTCTAATAAAGACTTGTTCATGATCTCAAACGCCATTCTCCGCCGTATGAGCGGCATGTCCTTTTGACTGAATGAAAGAGGTAAGTTCTCGGCGAGATGCTTTGCTACTGTGCATGTAAACACGCCGCAGTCGGACCCATTCTGCTGTTGGGGCGTTTTCATGTTTGGATAGAGCTTGTAAGCAATTTGTGGCAATCCAAGGCGATCAGTTTCTTTGGCCATGTAGTCCTTGATTAGAGCGATTGCACGTTGATTACCGCGGGAAGACAAGGAATCGTAGTAAGCAATCAGTTTGGCCTTATTGTCGATCACAGACAAGGCCCAATGGGTTCTCATGATGTTGATAGGCACAATAACCAAGTCTTTTTCCAAAAGATTGACCTTTTTCCGCTTGGCCCAACGTGCTACGCCCTCGTAGCCCTTGTCTTTCAAAGCGGAGAAAAAATGGGTGGTCCAGCAGAAGATATTGCTCGAGCGCGAAGTGACAAGGTTGAGGTAGAAGTCAATCACATTATCGTTTAGCCAGCACGCTCCAGAAAGAGTCTTGATATCCCTCACAGTGATATCGATTGCAAATCCAGAAACCACCTGGCGGTTGAGGTCACGTGAGTTCCAGATCCTTTCCACGGCGGCGTTTTGCGGACTGCTAAGCGGCTTGACCTGCGACTCGGCGGCCTTGCGTTCCTGGGAAACAAGCTCTTGCACCTGCTCTTGTCTCTGCTTGATGAACTGCGAGAATTCGTACGATGGAATAGCCGCTAGCATTGCGTCTGTCAACGAGTACTTTGGCTTTGGCACGGGGCGGAACGGCGTGTAGAAGTTGCGCACCACTCGGTCGTACTCGTCCAAAGACGGGAACTCTGTGTCCAAGAGTTCTGCGGCGGTTCTGTCGGCGGTTCTGTCGCCTAGTTTAGCGGGCGCAGGTGGAATCTCCGTGCGGCGCTTATACAGAGACTGTTCGCTGACTCGGAGCGAAGTTCCGTACTGCGGGGAGTCGAGCTCGTCGTCCGAGGAGTCTAGCTCGAAAAGCGAGTCGTAAAGATTATGATGAAGGGGCGAAGAGCGCTCGGAACCGTCCGAAAAGTGCTCGGCCGGGACTTCTGTTATGCGAGAGTTGTCTAGAGGCGTCGATGCTCCAGGCCAGTCCTTGGCGAGATCGAATTCGGGCTGTTTACCGCTTCGTAGTGATGTGGTGCGGATGTGTTCCTCGGGGGGTGCAGACGACAGACGTAACTTATCTATTAGCGACTTGAAGAAGGCCACGATGAGGAGCGAGTACGACGTCTGCAATAGCGTGAAGATGGACTCAGTACTGATGGCTTTGACGCGTTGTGACGGCGTTTGATGCTGTGTGGGGAAATCTGGTCCAGGATCTGGAGCTGTATTAACAGACACGGCTCGGGGCTCGGGCTCGGGCGGTATGTACCTTAGACGATTGCGAGGGGCTAGAGGAACATCCTCAGGAGCCAGAAAGTTCATCATCGAGGGGTGTTATTTGTCTTTTGGAAGTATGTGATGGCAGGAGAAAAAGTGGTTTTCATGTATGAAATAGACACTGGCATCAATCGATTTGAGGTCGGCGGCGCACTGGTCTGTGCAGGCAGATTCGTAGAGATTTGGACCTGTTGATTCAGTCAGTTGTATGATCATAGTATTGTTGTGGCTTTCTTTTTTACATAAGAATAAGAATAAAAGAATCTTAAGATCGGATATCGGGTCTTTATCTAATGCTTTTACTAAATGAATTTCTCACTTGGGGTTGGACAATGGCCCCCTACCGAGTACCATACCTGGAATCTCTAGAAACAATTAAGGTCCGCCGCACCGCGCCCGATATCCGATCTGGCTGTTCAAATTGACCCATAAGGCGGGGGTTGCAACATAGCAATCGGTATAGTATATGCACAGTGCTTCTTTTTGCACTTTAGGCCTTAAATTTGCCAACTTCGAGTTTTTTCATCGGTTAGCGGGTTTTCGGTGGGCACAAATAGTGGAGCGCTCTAGCAGACTAGCACTGGCTGCCACGGCATTTCACAGCAAAGCCCCCCAGCCGTCAACTCTTATAAGTCTCTTTTTTTTTGGTTGAGCCTTTTAGTTCTGTGGGAATTTCCAGATTTTTATTTTTCCCCAGTCATCGCCATTTTTCTATTGGAAGCAAACTATTGGCTCCAGATCTCTGTTCCGATTGTTTCGTGCGAAGAAATGGCTCGGACATGAATCTACATTTGATAGGGCCCCGGTCTCAGCACCCACACATTTTTGAAGAATCCCTTTAGGCAAGTACATTGTAGAGTCGTGACATTTGAACGGTGCAATTTATGTAGGAAATGATGAAAAGCAATTGCCGTGCCTCGAAATTTGCGTAGCCTCTTGTGATCTCTAAAACCCACACATGTCGCTTGCAGCACCTAGGATCTCATAAAAACGGTGGGTGCGAAAAGATTTTCCCAAAGAAGCTGATCTCATGTAAATGATAAGGCTTTTTAGTAGTGAAGCAACGTCACTGCAAGAAAATAAACTATATATTGAACGATTTCATGATCTATCTGGGATCAATTCGTTTGTTACAGTGACCATATCCTGGCTTACTGGGTATCTTCAGGCATGGGACGAAGCCAACTTCCTGTTCCTCAACCAGTTTAAATCCTTAAGCGTTTTATTCCAGTTTCCTTCAAAGAAACTGTCCAGTATGGACTAACGACGTCATTATCTTTTGTTTTCACATAATGATACAAGAATCGCCCCTGGAGTCAATCAGCAGATAGTCCCCCAAGTATTCTACAACACATGTGCAATCCAAATCTCGATATGTTGCATTGTCCACGCATTCTATTTATCATAGCCATCCATTGAACACGAGTGAGCTTGTTCTTGGAGCCTCTCAATGGGAAAAAGAGGATTGTTCAAGGCCTAGAATTTGTCGCAAGTGACATTTGCAATTTTGAGGGGCAAGACGGTTTCGCCGCGAAAGCGAATTCAACTAAACACCTTTCTGATTTTTTCTTTTTGATTTTTTTTTTACATCAACACGAGACTTTATGGCGTAATTGAAATGACTGATCACAACCGGTTATCCAGTACAGTAAAAGTCACCCAAAACTGCAGGACTCGCAAAGTGGGGGTGGAAAAGTTTAGTAGAAGACTCAATCGATCCGGGTCCAACACTGTCTTTTTAAGCGCCTTAGACCACTGTACACCGAGGAACAGAAACATAGTGATGAAAGCATTCAGCTCATAAACAGTCTCAAATCACTTCGCGTAGTAGTGAATATCTAGATCTATCGTTTTTTTCGAATAAAAAACTCTTTTTTGGTTTTCTAAAGAATTTTGTTGATATGGATCGCCACCTCTAGGCTCTCGCCCTTCTTTCGTTACACTTTTCGCGGGTGCAATCGTGCAATGCGCCTCGGGGTCGGATTATTATCCCACGTGGTTATCTTCGCTCTGCACAGTGCATACTGCACGCAGATATCTTCCAATTGCAATACGAATCTGGGCCAGGAAATCGATTGACCCACTCGTCAGCCCCATACT
>JAKTYQ010000219.1:0-19916 GCA_030674525.1 Metschnikowia chrysoperlae
ACCGCTCAGCCATGCGAGTTTGAAGAGCGTCTCTTCTCTCCCAAATAGGGCTTGTATCAGTGATTTTGTATTTAACAAAGAACAGCTCTACCTCGTCGTCGATATCCTTCGATGCAATATCTAAAGGCTCAAACCATCCCTGCTTCATCTGCTGACGAAGCTTATCCAATTGACTTGTGATTCTGTTGTCTTGTAATGCGTTAAGGCCATATTTAGCCTTTAATTCCTCGACTTTCATTGAGTATTCCCACTCAGCTTCTTGCGAGACAAGATTTTCAAGGTACGCTCTTGTATGCATAACTTCATCTATCGAATAACCCCTCGAGCCTCTCACAGCATAACCCTCACCAATTTTGCGCTCGGTTAAATGCTCAGGCTGGGATAGACCAAGATTCCAGACAAACTGCTTACGTATCGCACGGGTCAGTCTTTTCACATCAATTGCGAGCTCTTCTAGCCGTTTTTCGTCTTTCAAAGGGGACCTTATGAAGTGTGCTTGCATAATTCCAGCCAGAGTTTTTCTTACCTGCACTTTCGTGGGTCCTTTGGTGTTGACTATTTCTTGATACTTGTCCAAGTAATGCCTTTTATTCAAGAGATATTCAATCTCAGGTTTGAGGATGCACTTGATATAAGTCATATCGTAGGCAGTTTCCATAACGGCCGCTTTAGTCGAACCGGGTAGGACGTTGTGCAATTTGGGAAGCTCTAGAGCCTTCTCTTGCATAATTCCGGAGACGTAGGGCAATTTGTAAGGATTTGGAATCTTGCCGCTCAATTGAAGTCTTTTCAAATAGTTTCTCACAACCCACTGTGCGTTCTCTTCACTTTCGTTCAAAGCGTCTCTAAACTCTTTGTCGGTCTTAAAAGAAGCCCTCACAGCCTTTTTGGCCTGTCGTGATAACAATTGCTTGGCTTGGAGGGGAGTCATCTCCTTCATGTGGCTTTCGTCAATCTCCTTTTTGTGCTCCCTGTAATCAAGGGTCCACCTGTTCTTTTGAAATTGTGATTGCCTCTCTTCAAGGACAATCTCAACAAGATTTGACCACGCTCTTGGTTGCGTGGGATGACTGTGAACCTCGTTCAACGTTTGTACAAGGTTGTGGCCGTGCCATAGTCGACTATGCCAAGCATGGTCCTTTATATTCTTGGGCTTGGAGGAGAATTTCTGGATTACCGTGTGTCTTATTTCCGAAAGCAAATAGTCGCGATATTGGATGCGATCAATAACAGCCTTCTCGACCTCTTTTTGAAGCTCGGTAGATGAGTGATCAGCCTTTTGTAGTACTGGCAGTTTGTTTCGGATTTTTCTCAACCCACGTATTATCTCCCTGAACATAGATCGTAGAGCTACATTGTTCTTGCTTGCCAGTATTTTATCCATTTTATGATGACGAGGCAAATAGGATAAGAGGGCCCTTTCACTTGATGCATGTGGTCCAAAGCATGATTTCTTGGGATTAATCCACACGCGCACAGCACATCATAACTCATCTCGTCGCAGTTTTTGGGGCAGAACCACGCATGACAGTGAGACCATCTTGGTATTAGGATACGACTATATTTCTTATGTATGGTAGCAGACGAGTGTTTGAAGTAACAATCTAACGTATCATTTCATTCTTCTTCGCACATCTACTGAAGCCATTTCACTCTGGCGTACGCTGTAGCCACAGAGATAAGCCTGTAGATCACCAAACACGCCACAAAAGCACCAAACAGCGCCCGAAGATCTGCCTCGAGCCCGTACTGTTCAAGGACCGCCTTTCCTGTGGTCAATGAGCATAAGCCGTCTGCACACGAAAACGTTTGGTCTTTGAAACCCATGTTAGTACAGATCTGCACAAGGTATTTTGTCGGGTTGATGTAATTCCAAGCCTTGAAGAATTCAGGCATCTGCAACGACATAGTTCCGGCCATGAAAATTCCAACTATGAACAAGTTTGTGAGGAGATTTGTCACCAAGCCCATGTGCTTGAAGAGACTGTTGAAAAATATACCTGCAGCTTCTCCACAATTGATCGAAAAGACTGAGCAGAAGAAGATGGCGAAGAACATTTCTGGCGTTCTGGGAAGACCAATGACAAAAACGACCATAGCCGAAAAAAATGCACTCGGGATGATCTCAAATGGTAACTCCACCAAGAAATAGGCGCACTGGAATATGGCGACTCCATAAGTATTGTCCTTATACTCCTGATGGAACAAGTCTCTCTGGGAAGGGTAGATTGAGAGATTGTTAACCAACCCACAAAAGTAAAGGTTCGCAATACTTTGCGTGAGTCCAAGTCTATTGCTGACGCCTTCCTGACTATTCTTCAAGGGTGCAAAAAACAAAGAGTAAATCAATGCCAACGCTACCACAGTCCACACACGAGCCATCAAGATGTCAATAGCACGAAACGAGACAACAAATTGTCTACTGCACACTGCTTTGAACAACACATACCAAGGAATTTCTGGCCTTTTTATGCTCTTGAAATCGATTTCTGAACCTGCGATCGCGTCGTCCTCGGAAAGTGCTCGGGCATTCCATTCTTGAATCAAATAGTCGATCCTTGCTTGCAATTGTTCAGTAGTTTCATTCAACCCCAAAGAAAGTAGATCAAGAACGTGATCAGCAATATTGTTGTTTCGCGGGCATTCATGCCCGATGGACGTAAGATAAGTTGGAAGACGGTGGGTAAGCCCATCATAAATGACGTGGCCACCCCTTGCAAGAAGAGTCAATGTGTCGAATTGCGCGAACATCTCTTTGCTCGGCTGGTGTAGTGTGGTCACAATCGTAGTTCCTGAGATTGCCAATTGCTTCAAAAGGGCCAAAATGGAGGCTGAGGTGGCAGAATCGAGGCCTGAGGTAGGCTCATCCAAAAATAAAATGCGAGGCCTTCCAAGGAGTTGTATGGCGATGGAAACTCTTCTTTTCTCTCCGCCAGATATTCCCTTTGTAGTCTCAGAGCCAATTGGTGTATCCGCGCAGTCTATAAGCCCAGTCAGTCTCATGATTTGGTTGAGATACATTGGTATGCTCTGGTGACACGAAGCAGGCAATCGCAAACATGCCTGATAATATAGTGTCTCTCTCACCGTTAGTTGGGGAATCAACAAATTATCGACCTGTGTCACGTAGGCGGATAACTTAGACAACTTTGCGGGGCTGACTTCTTGACAGTTGTTCAAAACAATCAGTCCTTTGCTGGAAAAAGAAGAGTTGCCGAGCCTGGAAGCTAAAAAGTTCAAGAATGTTGTCTTTCCGCCACCCGACGGACCCATAATCACATTCACTGAATTTGACTTGAAATCAGCTGTCACATCATCGAGAAGAATCCGTGAGGTCTTAGAAGCGAACATCTTCTGAGAGCTTTTCACCTTGACGCTAAGAGTGACATTTTTGGCCTGAATCGATGGGCCTTTTGCGTGATCAGGTTCTTTTTCATTGAACAGAGACAGCGACAGCATCAAGGTTTGAAGTCCCGTTTCTTGGCTCTCCATGACCCCACCGATACGATTCTTCTTCTTTTTCGCAATCTCAACTTCATAGCTTTTATAATGGAATGCAAGCATTGTCATCACATTGAACCCAATCATCCATGCGACCAAATACCCTATGGCAGGACCTGCCCAACTTTTCGGAAAACCCAAGACGTCGAGCTGGTAATTTCCTGTGTACTCGAGGCACTCGTTGCTCCCTGCAGCATAAGGGCAATTACCTGTCCAGTTAGTGTATTGGTTTGAGGTCAAACCACCGAACGCATACCAAAAAAATGCAATGTACTTCACCCAGCGAACGTAAACGGGCATTGTTGAAGCATTAACAAAATAACCGCAGCCCGAATTTTGGAGCTGGTAGACAACATTTACTATCATAAGACTGATGGCAAATGAAGATGCCAATGCAAAACATAACAATGCCAAAGACAAACCACAGATAATGACGATGAGAGTTATAGCGAAGTAAATGCCAAAATACTTCCCATCACCAGCGTCGGAGTAACTTTCTCCGAGCCTGAGGCCCCACATGAAATATGTGATTATCGAAAAGATCAAAGCTAGCGGCACATCTTCGACAAAGAGCTTGCTCAACCTTCTAGAGATAACAAATCCTTTGATCGACACACATCTTTCTTTATACTCTCTCACAAATTGAATTCCATCCGCGCCCCAAAGTCTCGATATTTCCATTGTCAAAGGAGCAAAGCCAATAATCTCCAAGAGCGAATAAAGACACGATGTGATTGAGCGGATTCCCGAAATGTTTGGATCGGGCTTGAAAAAAAGCCAGCCGACCACAATTGCCAACAACGTTCCACCTCCGTGGAGACTGAGAAGAGACACTCTGTCCCTAAGAGATATTAATGTGGATCTCTTGACAAGGACGACGAGCTCCTTGTAAAGAGGTAAAGGCTCACTTGGCTTGAACAACTTTAGATTTTGATGAAATCTTTCTTTTTGCTCCAGCGCCGTCAAACTGCAATCGGAGGGATTTTTCGCTCTCCAGTGCTTTACTAAAGTATCCGTAAGCTTGGAAGACTCGAGCTCTTTCTCGACAGAAGTGGTGTCCTTGACCAGAACAGTCATGATTTGGTTGATGATAGCAAAAGAACTTTGGAGATTGCCCACATTTGAGACGGCACCGGTCCCTTTTAGTCCGGTGAAATAGTCCACAGATTCGGGCAAAGAGCCAAAATAAACGAGTCTGCCGCCTCTAGTCAAGACGCAGAGCTTATCGAAAAGTGAGATTACCTCTGCACGTGGCTGGTGAATCAGGAGTATGATTGTGATTCCTATTTCAGGTGATGCCAACTTCTTCAATACAGACACGAGTGTCAAAGCCGAGGAAGTGTCAAGACCTGTAGTGGGCTCATCCAAGAATAAAACCTGAGGCCGGCTCAATAATTGAATGGCCAACGAGACTCTGCGTTGCTCTCCACCAGAAAGATTGATTTGACCCGTGAAGGACTTGACCATCTCGTGTCTCCTGTGAGCTAATTCCAAAAGTTGCAATAATGTGTTTATGAGCTCAGCCCTTGCCTCCTTTGTCACGTTTCCAAGTCTCAATTCCGCTTGATATCTCAAAGTCTCCTCGAGCGTGAGCCCAGGCATGAAAAAGTCCTCTTGCACCATGTATGCTGTGGATATGCGGCTTTTATCATGAGGGTCGGATATTGAGTAGGTGACGGCGCCCGAAAAAGATAAGCCACTTGAGTTCACGTTTGTTCTTTGCGCCAAGACGTTGAGAAGTGTTGTTTTTCCCGAACCAGAACCCCCCATGATCGCCATAATGTTTGACTGCGGTAGATCGAACGACACAGAGTCCAATATCGAGATCGAGCCACTCTCTTCATCTTTTGCCTCGACGGAAACTCTTAAATCGTCCACCTTTACGCCGACCCTGTCCGAGGGTGGCACAAAGAGAGCATCTGATCCCGAAAAAATCATCTTGTTTTAATACGACGAAAACATCTAAATAATACAGATTGCGAAATGCATCTTTATATTTTTTGGGTGTCGTCGCAGTCATGGGGCATCGCAACGGGACGGCAACGGAATTTCGCGACGGAATTTCGCGACGGAATTTTGTGACGCGTGGTCTTGGTTTCGGTAAACGTGCGTGTGGCTTCGGCAGTCTGCCGTCTGGCGTTCTTCAGGGTTCCGCAAAAATAGATGAAAAAATTGCGTTTTCACTAATTTAGGCGGTTAGGTGTGCTACATGTAAACAGATTCATTCATGCAAATAAAATATCGTGAAGGTGAGTAAGGGTTGCGCAAGCGTTACCTTCTATTTGGAGCAGACCTTGAAGAGCGGTCTAGCCGCATTCGAGCGCAGTTTCGAGCCCGAACTTGGTGCATCGTGTGCTCTTTGGCGCCTCACTGATGGACAGCACAACACAACCAGAAAACGGTCAGATACATCCTGTTTGAAAACTAAATGAGTGCAACTTCTAAAAAATCTCCTGTCAAGACAAAAATGCACCTATTCGTATTCATAGAATGCGAAAGCGTTGAGGCGGCATCAATATACTTCCGTGGCCGCTCACACGAACAATAAAAATAGACTTCTCGTGAGAGCAAGGATTAAACGAGCACCAAATTCCGGTAAGAGTCAGAGCCGCACTCATTGACCCACCGGCACCACCGGCACTGACCTGCTCAGCTGATACTTTCACGCGGGGAAATTTCAATTGAGTAGAGTAAGTGTTAATTATTCGAGGACTTTTTTCTTTGAAAAGAAGATTCTCTGTGCAATCCTAGAGGTCCCTTCAAGCAGGGCTCATGTAGCTTTAAGACTCTTACCGGCACGCACGCTTGCTTGAAGGTGTGGCCTGATACATCATCAAGTGCTAAATTGAGACTTTCAGCATATTGGGTGACAAAAATTGCAAATATTACTTACACGGTGGCAGCAAGCCTGAGACACTTCAATTGGGGCCGTCGATGCTACATCTGACGATAAGTGGGAAAGGCTCTGAGTGAGAATCGAGATCATGCTAATGTAGACCGACTGGTGTGCGCGTCCCACCTCCGCAGCGACGGTCCCAACTGATCAATTACCACCGTCAAACACTAAAGTCCATGGTACGTATGACTGGATACACCGAAGTTATGACACAATTATAGAATCAGCATACTAACATTAAGCCGCCTAAACAGGAGATCACCATTGTGAAGTTCAAGCGTGCACGTTCAACCTATGTTGCTTCGCTCATACTCAACCAAAAGAAAAACCTCACCTTGAAGCATTTTGTGGATACGCTAGTTGAGGCTATCAACTCTTCCGGTGGACTTTGCGTCATAGAGCTGAATGAGGGAGCCGCCGAGGGGGGAATACAAGTGAGCTCCGAGGAAATTGAGCTTGCATACCCAAAGGCGAGAGACACGCCATACGCTAACGAATGGATCCCGATTGCCGATGATCTGGCGATCGAGCTGACTGTCATGAACGATTATGATGTGATTGGTTTCAAGTATGCTGACGATGCAGATTTCAACATTGAGCAGCCAGTATACGAAGAAGAAGCATGAGACCGTGCTGATTTTAATAGTTGTATGTGGGTACGTAATACAATTGACGAAGAGAAATGAGCGATTGAGTTCAATCGAGAACCCCGTATTTAGAATTTTTTTCCGCTCACTTTTCTGATCCCGCCGGAGTGAATTCTTTGGTTTTTACCCGGAAGTATGCCAGATGAAATTTTCGTGGTCGAACGCGACTTTGGGATTTTCGGTGTGGTGGGCGATGAGCTCAAAGTTGTGCTCACGGTCCTTGTCGTGGTGGTGGTGGTTGTCTTAGTCAATGACAAGGGCTGGCTTGTGCTGTTTGTCGAAAGAGACCTCAATACTTTCCAATCACTTACGTCTCGTTTTGGAGAGCTGTGGTTAATACCGCCATCCGCCGCGTTGATCTCCTCTTCTACCATATCAAATGTGTTTTCCACGCCTTCCATTGGCTCGCCCTCTTCGTCCGAGTTATTCAACACATCATGCAAAACAGAGGAGTCTGCCTCCTTATGCTTTCTCGGCTGTCCTGGCGACTCCATCGGTACAACACTTTGAATCTTTGAGGCCAAGGCGCCACTTATCTTTCTCCTTCTTGTGGGTGTGTTAAAAGACGAGTCGAGGTGGCTCGCATACGACGAATTCATCTGTTGCTGCTGAAGCCTCCTTTGTCTTGCCTCTTGTTTCATTCTCGCTTTGAAGTCGTCGTACGGAACCAACGAGAAAAGACCGCCAATGAATGGATCGGGCTTGTTGTCAAGGCACATGGTGTGACGCCAGTCTCTGAAATCGTTTTGGTGCAAGTACAACCAGTGCTGCTGAGGCCCAACCACCATGCCAGGACGGATCATTCTCATGTAGGCTATACACTCACTAGCTGTGAAGCCGTGCGTGTAAATGAGATGTGCCCCAATAAGGCACCCAGTTCTGCCCAATCCGGCTTTGCAATGAACAGCAATTTTCCCACCTTTGCTGATGACACATTCAGCGGCCCCAATAAACTTCTGCACATAATCCAAGGTCGGACATGTGCCGTCTTCGAAAATCATGTCAATATGCTGAATGTTTCGTTTCGTAAACTCTTCGGCGTTGTATAGATGCGAATTGAGACGCACCACGAGCTGTACGTCGTTACTCATGAAATAGTTCAACACCTTTTTGAATGGCTCGTTAAGGCTGCCTGGCCGCTTTGGGTTTTGCTGCGGAGACGCAAATGCAATGAAATCTTTCGACACGTTGTTGAAGTCGCCTTGGTCTACCCTCTCGTACTGTTCATACTCCTCTAGATTGAATGTGGTCAAGTCGATCATTCCGCGCTCCTTAGCCCTCCACATGGCGTAGACGATGTCTTGTATCGTGATCTCAAAATCGGCGGAAGAGTAGCCTGCATCCCTGAACGGTTGAAAGGGAAATTCGACTTGAGCGAGCGGCTGCAACACTTGATGTGGCGCCCAAGATTGCACCAAAACCATGTAGCATCCTAGCAAACATGCTGCGTTTGCACGTTCCTTTGGTGATGTTGAGCTATAGAACACAACGCCTTTTCCCAGATTGCCCACCTCATTCAAGATGTTGTGAAGTACTACGGCAAACCGGTATAGCGTTCCTATGTGTAATGGGCCAAAGTCCAAATGGAAAGCGTTGTATGGTAATGAATCCTCCACGGTAAAGTGAACGAACTTGGCCGTGTCTTCGGGGACATAGTCGTATGCGCCGAGATAAATGCGGTCTGTAAAAGTCAGTATTAGATTCCAACGATGTGTGTTGCCTCATGATGAAAGTACGTACTCTTCAAGAATTCTATCATAGGTATACCCAGTGCCGTACGCGCCATTGCAGTTTGCTGAGAGGATTCTGTGGATAATTACAAAAGGCGGCTAGATGTGAAGACAATGCCAGTTCCAAAAAAACGAGTGTGTGGTTTTGTAAAAAAGTTCGTTAAGGAAAAAGAGTCGAAAGGCGTGGAATCTAGGATTGACTCCAGAGTTTCTCGTTATGAATATTATTATAAGCTGAGTTTTGTTTGGATGGTGCCGATGCTTCTTCTTTCAGTTTTGTTGTTGCTGGGCTCATGGTGCCTATGTGCGACAGAAACTGTTGAAGAAATGTTTATCTTTTCGCCCGTTCTGGTGCGCTTATTGGGATATGCCCGCGAGCCAAGCTCGAAGCTAATGTGGCGACTGCCAGCTGTGGGTCGTGTGACGTCGTCAATTGCCACACCTAGACGGAAAGCTGGTCGATCTTATGATTTCGTGATTCGAATAACAATTTTCCAATCATTACCCCTTGAATGCTGGCTTATGGAAAAATAAAAAGGATCACGAAGGTGCTGTAGAAGGGCAATATCTTGAGACTGGAGTTCTGGTCGCGCACCTCAACGATCGGAATTATCTGAAGACTTAGTTTCTCCTTGTCGAGGCACCAATCAGTTTCAATGGTATGATATTGAGATCTCGTCTTTTTTATATTGTGTTTGACTAACTTCCAGGCCCCATCTTTATACACCTTCAGCTCGCTGACCCTATCTGCTCTTCAGAAGTTTCGCTTCGCCAGTGCGAGAGCAACTTCCTTGCAAGCGGCGATATGTACGTGCAATCGTATTTTGGAAACCAGAGAAATCGGGCTTTGTCTGGATTTACTAACTTCTAGACGTCATTGATAAAGAGACATATCAGGTTGTTTCCGAATCGGAATCACCGGTGACCTCCATAGAAGAGCTTGTGGAGGAGCTTCCTGATAACAGTCCAAGATACGTGGTGCTTTCGTACCCTATGAAACTCCCAGATGGTCGCTTGAAAAGCCCCCTTGTTTTGCTCTATTGGAGACCGCCCACCTGCGGCCTGGAGAGCAAAATGCTCTACGCCGGCGCGGTTGAGTTGATGAGAGAAAAAGCCGGGGTGTCTCAGTACGTTATTTTTTAGTGGTCTTACCGTTCCGTGAGAATGGATCGGAAGCCACACGTCACCCGAGCGTCTGTGGCATACTTTTCAGAGCTCCTCATGTTCGTCTCGAAATTACTAACCGCAGATTGATTGAAATTGAAGATGAAGAAGACTTCGAGGACATCGAAGACCGGTTTAAATAGGATGCATGACTTCACCATTCTATGTTTTGAGTGCAAGCCGAACTGCACGTCATCTTCCACTAAATGCCGGGTAAATCTTGGTAACAGTACTGCATGTGGCATTGCGCATCTCACTTGATGTGGTCGTGTGAGAATCACGCGCACTGCGAAAATTTTTTCAGAGATATATAGCCATCACTTTCCGCAAACCTTTTAGTTTTCCCTCTACACCACCACCAAAAAAAATCAGCAACCATGGGTCGTATGCACTCTTCTGTATGTGACTTCCTTCTTGTTCGTGGAACAGCATGGTTTGGTTGAATAGTGTTCTGGGTCGATTCGGTGCACTGCTATGGATGTTGGGTCTTGCCAAGAGTAGAGAGAACCTTTCGGGGCGACTTTCACCCATGCTCTTGGTAATTGATACCACTCCAAGACAAGCTTTCTGCCTCAAGTCAGCGATGTCAATAGCATGTTGCGTTTTGCTGGTCGATTCCACTATTTGTAGACCAATCGATTTTTGAATTCATCTTGTTGTGTGAGAGGTGATTCTCCGCACTGGCCTGGATATGTTCTTTTTCGGCTTATCTAAAGGTACACCCTGACAGTGTCAAGATTTGCGCTCCAGCGTTCAAATAATCAGACCAGTTTATCTGGATACCCTGTGATGACTACATCCTGCGTCCGCAGACTTACTAACAACTCAGGGAAAAGGTATTTCTTCCTCCGCTCTCCCATACTCGAGAAACGCTCCAGCTTGGTTCAAGTTGACCTCTGGTGACGTTGTCGAGCACATTGTCAAGTACGCCAGAAAGGGTTTGACTCCTTCTCAGATTGGTGTTCTTTTGAGAGATGCCCACGGTGTCTCCCAGGCCAAGGTTGTTACCGGTAACAAGATCTTGAGAATCTTGAAATCCAACGGTTTGGCTCCAGAGATCCCAGAGGACTTGTACTTCTTGATCAAGAAGGCTGTCTCTGTCAGAAAGCACTTGGAGAGAAACAGAAAGGACAAGGACTCCAAGTTCAGATTGATTTTGATCGAGTCTAGAATTCACAGATTGGCTAGATACTACAGAACCGTTGCTGTCTTGCCTCCTAACTGGAAGTACGAGTCTGCCACGGCCTCTGCTTTGGTCAACTAAGCTTTTTTGCATCGCTCTTTTGCGTTTTATAGTCTTAACTGTAATATACTTATCTTTGCATTCTATGAATTGTTAATCGCAGATAACAGCGCTAGTAGTATTTCACTATTTTGAAAAGTTCACGTTGGGGGAATTTATTATGTATGGAGTGAATCCTCAAGAAACACATTTGTATAAATGCACTTATGACAGGCCTAGATATCGTCAATATCCAATTCATCATCATCGTCCTCGTCATCATCGTCGTCACCAAACTCGAAGTTCACCTCCTCATCGTCATCAGCGCCGAATGTATCAGTCTCGTTAATCTTGGCCGATTCTGGCAACTCGCCAATGGTCTTCAAGGTTCTAGCCTCGTCTGAGTTGTACTTGTGCACAACGTCACATTGGTCGTCTTGGAAATCTCTCAAACAAACCAAGATAATGTCACCTTGGCCCATCCAGACCTTCTTTCTCAACTTGCCTCTGATGTGACCCATTCTCTTGATGCCGTCAAAACAACTGACTTCAAGTCTGCCGTTACCCAACATCTTGGTGATTTGAGCATATTCCTGGCCTTCTTCCCTGTGAATCAACTCTCTTTTTTGACCGCCGTTCACGTTCTTTCCCTTTCTTCTGTTTTTGCCTCCCTTTCCTTTCGAAGATTTACCCATCTTGAATGTTTGTTAAAGGAAAATCTATACGTTGCTTGCCAACCGAGAAAATTTTATGTCTCTGTGAGGATGCACGGATGCGATTGTGATTTTAAACATGTACTCAAGTATTGGCTACTGCGTATCTCGAGCTAATGAACCGACTTGGCCCAAAAAGATTTCGATTTCAATCCGGTCTTCGATATAGTATACCATGTTTAAACCTTAAGGAGATGCAAATAACATTGCCGGTCTGTCCTTCTTCACATTGCTGGAAGAAAGTCACGTGACGATAAGGCCTGAACGTAGCTCTGCTTCAATTCGGTTCGAGAGACCTACACGACATTTCCAAATAGTTTATTCCTCGTTTTGAAGCCAATTAGCTTCCGTAAGAGCTTTGAATATTCATCATCAAGAAATACTCGAGTCCCTAAGCTAGAGGCTCAAGATCTCAGGATGTACGGATGTACCATTGTACCGTTAAAGTAGAGCTGACTAGTAAAGCCAGGAGAAAGTTAAAACACATATTTACCCATGGATTCTTTCGAGACGAGCTCGCAGTTCGTACAAATTCTCAAAGGGCTAGTCCCTCAAATTCAATCTCTTTTGAAAGCAGCACATTTTGCTTTGAAACATTCCGAGAGTGAAGACTACTTATTCTATGCGATCATTGATATTCTTGACGACCCCAAAGTTGAGCTCAATACCAAGTCTACAATCTTCCAATTCATAGACATCTTGATTCACGAGTCTTTTCAGGCATCCCAACAAGCACAGACCAATTACAACTATCCCTATGTGCACAATCTAAAGAACTCGTTACCAAAAGTGCTCATCAAAGTGCTTCCTTCCAATAGCAATGCCAACTTGTTTAGCATATATGACAATTTGAAAAATATATCCGAGACTTTGAATGTCGATTACTCCGAATATGAGCTGAAGTTTGTTGCCGTTGAGTCCTCGCTTCTGAAAGAAGAGCTAGAAAATGTCGACATGAACATTCCGTTCCCGGAAATCAGCTTGGACGAGATGGAGATGGAGTCTCAAGATCCAGTCTTACAGGCGTGGCAGATACTTTTGAGAAAGCGCCAACAAAGTCATTACGAAAGACTCAGGCTTTTGAAGAATGAGCCATTCAAAGATGGCGAGGTCACGGAAGACGACATGTTCTTGATACGTTCCTCGAGATCAGATCCCGCGAAAAAGACAAATGAGAACTTGCTTTCGAGAAAACAGATCCTCGCAAGGATGGAAGACGACAGAGAAACGCATAAGAAGTCGAAGGAGTCTCTTTGGCTAGTCAGTAGGCCAAGTGGACCAGGCACAATTGGTGAAGACGAATTTTTGAACTACTACTGGAATAGGTTGGAAAAAGTATCTGATACTCAAGCTAAAGAATTCTTCGGGGCCTTTGATGAACTCAACAAGCTTGCCGCTGCTAGCTATAAAGATCCGCAGTTCTGAAGTGTTTTTCACTGTTCTCTGTCTGCAATAATGCTCAAAAGTTCGTTCTGACCCATCGCGACGTACTTCGCCGACGTCCTGGTTTCTTTTATCCCGTCCCAGACTGCGATGGTGAGCCCGGGGCGCAATAACTGTTTCTTTTCAAGTGAAGTGATAAAGTCGTATATGTTTTCGTCAATTGGATTGAGCCCGCCAGCATAACAAATGTGATCAATCGTTTCGTCCACGTTTGGGAGACGCGCCTCAGACGAATGGGCGCTTTCGTCTGCCTCAAATATATCTGCCTGGGATTCGGCTCTTTTCAACTGAAACTTTTGTCTGACCTCGCCGACCGACATGCTTCCCGTGTAGTAAGAATAGAGAAATTTGAAAGCGTGTAACGACGTGTTTTTTTGTTGAACCACAACGCTGTCATTGACTATTGTGGCGTGTAGGCCTTCTGTCTCGCCGAATGAGTCGTTCACCAACTGAACACACTCTCCCATAACATCCAAGCTTCTTCTTGTATCTTGAGACATGGCTGTCTGTGCGGCAAGTCTCACGGTGCAATCATTTATGACCACCTTTGACCCCGATAGACCCTCGGATTTCGTACGGAAAATACGAGCAACCTGATTGAATCCCGTAACGGCCGTCTCTTTGTCGACCATTGAGATCCATTGGGTCGCATCAGGGAACTGAATGAAACCCCCAAACTCGGCGATGAGACCAACGTTTGGCACATTTTTGAAAATGAGGTCAAGTTCTGACCTTCTCATGATACTCGCAAAGAAGACGTAGTTGTTCGACTCACTCAAAAGGTTCGCGAGGTTTGTGCTAATTCTCGACAACTCAATGCTGCTTTTGTGCTCACTACTACCGTTGATGCCCAGACCTCCAAAGTCATCTATGTTGATGATTATCAAGTTTCTCTTTTGTGTATCTTTCACAAACTTGTGGAAAACATCCCTTGAAAATGGCTTATTACAAGCAAAGGTTTTGTCTTGATTTCTTTGCCATCCCTCTCGAACGGTGTTCAAGCATAATTTTACCCAATCAAGAGAATCGTGTTTGAGCACAACGTCATGACAATGTTCCCACCTTTCTCTTTTCTCGTCACTCGAAATTTGTAGAGCCCTTCCGATTGTCTTGCCAAAACTTGCCACATCCCACGGGTTGATGAGAAAAGCGCCTTTACCTTCGCAGTCAAGAAGATGAGAAGATCCTGTAAATTCGGACAAGACCAATGGCGCCTTCTTTCTTGAGGTTGCAATGATGAATTCATGACAAGTGAGGTTCAACCCTTCCCTCATGGAGGAGACAATAAAGAGGTCAGCCTCACATTGCAACGCCAAGTACTGGTCAAAGTCAATATCGTGTTGAAGAATGACAACAGGCTGTGCCGCAGACAAATTGTCAGCCATGGAATTGATCCGAGATATGATTTGCAGAACTTCGGCTTCGTAGTCGTCGTCCTTCGCCTCTCCGATAAAGATCTGTACAAGGACAGTGGTCTCAAGACGCTGACGATCGTTCTGAAGGTACTTTTCATAAGCAAGCAATTTTTGTTTGATGCCTCTGAGCTTGTCCGGTTTGTCACGGGAGACAATAAGCAATTGATCCTTCCAACGATCACGGATCAATTTGGTCCAACTGTTGACTTCCTCTTTTTTGAGAACGTTTCTCAATTTATCTGCGTCGATACCGACCGGAATTGCCTGCACTCTTGTCACTTTGCCACGATAGATAAGGCCAAACACGTTCAGGTCTGTGAGAAGAAGCCGATTGCAAGTTTGCAAGAAATGCCTCACATACTCTTCGTTTTGAAAGCCGATGCAGTCAGCGCCTAAAAGCCCCTCCAAAAGAGGTTTTCTCTGCGCGAGGCACCTGAACACTTCGGAGGATGGGAAGGACACATGGAGAAAGAAGCCAATCTTAGCGTCGGGGCACTTCTCTCTAATCATGGCGGGTACCAAAAGTAAATGGTAGTCGTGAATCCAGATAACATTATCTGGATGATCGGGGTCCAAGTGGTTTTTCTCCTTCATATATGTTTCCACGATCTTGTCAGCAACTAATTGATTTGCTTGTTTGTAGTAGTGATAAGAGTGTTCCTCAAATGCCTTGGACTTTGGGTCATCCGGGATCTGGTAGTGCAAGGTGGGCCACAAAATTTGCTTGCAGAAGGATTTGTAGTGGCCCTGGAATGTCATATCGTCGATGGAGACGGATTCACAGTTGTAATTTTCACTCAAATGATGCGCGATATCATCTAAGACATTCTGGGGAATGAGGTCACTGGGCAGGGACATTGCGCCAATCCACTTGCAATCGTCCACCACTCCCTCTTCGACAGCAAGGCCCACGGCATTGAAAAGGGAGCCATTTCCTCTTTCTGAGCGGACTATTTTCCAGGGAGCGCTTTGAAAGATATTTTCATTTCCCAAGACGACGTCCCCTAGGTCTTTTCTGGAAAAGCCACCATAAGGTGCTAACTTTCCGGTGATTTCGTCTTCATCATCGATGACACTGGCTGTCTCCTCGAAGGGCTCGCGCGAGTTCGAAGTTGCTCGATTCTTGAGTGATCTGGAGTATTCTAACTCGTCTCCCTCAATAATTGCTACCGAGCTATTGCTGCGATCTTTATGATCAAAGTCCAAAATTGGCCTTCCATCTAAATTGACACGTTTGGAACCTGCTTCAGCAAATAGAGAGTTGGAGCCGCTCCGACCAGACATAGAACCACTCCTTCCCGATGACGAGCCACTTCTGGTAAATTTCACACCTGGCATTCCATCCACAGACTTGCGCTTTTCAATCACGGAACTGCTCACCAATGGAGAGCTGAACCGCGAGCGAGGCTGTACCAATTGCGGCCGCTGAACATCATTAATTGCATCACCTGAGGAAGATGCCGAGGAGTGATTCTTAAGTTTGGTGAATAACTCGGCCTGGAATTCGTGCTCGTGGTCCTTCTTGCCGACAAACGGTGAAGACCCATTGCTAGGGTGCGGTGAGGATGTCCCAGCACTCAAGGAAGGAAGTATTGAGTTGATTATTCCCAGAGAGTTCGAGTCCAGCGAAGTTTGGAAGTTAAGCTCAGAACTGTTGTGTTCCAACTCAAGCTCGGGGTCTACTAGGTTTTCATCCGTGGAGTTCACCTCAAACTTGACAGTATAGGGTAAAAAGCTAGATGTTAGTTAAAATGTTTTTTTTTTTTTTTTGAAAGTAATGTTACGCTTCAAGAACATACAGAGAGCCAACTATTACTGTCATGTCGAAGATATAGGGCTAGATAAAGAAAGTTAGTTGGGGGAATGAAACAGTTTAAACGATCTGCTGTGCGGTTGCACCGGGTCGGTTATTATGTAGGAAAAGCTCACACCACTATCCGCGAGACTGCCCCGCTTTGCTATTCTGGTAATTTGCTCAGCGAAGTCTCGCAACGCTTTAAGATTAGAAACTGGACCTCGGAAATGGAATTTTGGCCCTTTTGAAATCTTGCTGCCGTGGTTAAACTAACTAATTGAAGATGGCAACTACTCTGGGACGAATAATGGCCGAGGCTTGTATTGGCAAAGCAAGCTTGAGGCAATAGAAGTATGTTGGATAGTTTACATATCTCTCACTATGTTTCCTCTTTCAAAGCAGTTTTCAGAGCATTGCAAAACTGGCCTGATTGTAGTGTTGCCGGCCGGACCTCCGTGTTTCAAAGCAATATTTTACTAGCAACTATTGACAATTAGCTTTGTGGCTTAAAAGGGTTGGTTATGTGAACTGGTAATGAGCCCGCGCACTGGCTTGCGAAAGTTGACATCTCTCTACTAGCAAAGTGGTTTGGTATTAAGCCGAGTCACCATTGCACAGTAATACCTCATTCGATCAAGAATGTACTTCATGGATTGTCATTGTCACATTGGCGTTGATGGCCACCTTCAAGACCCGAAACTATTGATGAATAGGCTAAATCAGGAGCAAAGAGCCAGATCTCGTGGGTTTTTCAACGTCATGTCCACGTATCATCTAGATTTAGAATTTCTCGCAGCACTCATTGAACTAGACTTAAACAACATTTTGGTGCCCTACTTTGGCGTTCATCCATGGTATTCTCACTTATATTCTACTGATCGACAATTGAGTAAGTCCGATCATTACAAGCTGGTGCTCACAACTGTTCTGGAAGATCTACTTCATATTCTCCCGGACCCAATATACATCGAGGACCACCTCGACAAAGTCATGGAACTAATACAGAAATGTGAAGCACTGCAAAAAGCTTATGCTATTGGGGAAATTGGTCTCGATAAACTTTTCCGGATCCCGTCAAATGGCTTCTATGGAAATCAAGAGCACAAATCCGGGGTATCACTCACTGCTGCGAAGGTGCAGATGGACCACCAAAAGACAATATTTCTCAGGCAACTTGAATTGGCTGATAAGCTCTCCAAACCCGTATCACTACATTGCGTCAAAGCACATGGGCCCTTTTTCGACATTTTACATTCGTCCTTTCTCAATATTCCGGCTGTCACTCTTCATTCATACACAGGCTCAGCGGATCAGGCCAAGAGATGGGATAAGTCGTTCCTGAAGCAGCAGCGTAAACTTTATTTCTCGTTCTCAAACTTCATCAATGGAGAAAAGGACAAAGCATTGCAATTGGCCGAGCTTTTGTTGGTGATTTCAAATGACCAAATTCTTTTCGAGACAGATTCCCCGATCGACCGTTACTTCCTTCACAATCGCGAGGAGGAATACTTCAGGCTTTTGCACCTGATTCAAAGAAAAGTATGTGACTTAAAAGGCATGCCCGAGGCAGATTGCAACTCCACGGTGCAAAGCAATTCACTCGGTCTACACAGTTTCTGACTTAGGCGTATATTCGTGTATATTTCATGCTATCAACATCCTGCTACCTAAACTTACAATCTAGACTTGATGATGTCAATAAACTCTGGCTTCAAGGAGGCACCGCCAACCAAGAATCCGTCGACATCAGCCTTGTCCTTGAAGTCAATAGCGTTTTTGCCGTTGACGGAACCACCGTACAAGATTCTGACGGCCTCGGCCTGGTCAGCGCCAATGGTCTTGGACAAGTGGGCTCTGATCTCCTTGTGGATGTCCTGGGCATCCTGGGCAGTGGCGGCCAAGCCAGTACCAATGGCCCAGACGGGCTCGTAAGCGATGACGACATTGGTCCAGTCGGAAACAATCTTGGACACAGCGTCCAATTGTCTGGCGCACACCTCGAGCGTGACGCCAGCCTTCTTTTCCTCCTAGGTCTCACGGATACACAAGATGACGCTAACACCAGACTCCAAAGCAAACTTGGTCTTCTCGGCAATGAACTCGTCGGACTCTTTGATGATCGTTCTTCTCTCAGAGTGCCCGGTCAAGGTCCAGTTGGCGCCCAAGTCCTTCAATTGCTGAGGAGCAATCTCACCTGTGTAGGCGCCAGAGGCCTTGCTGAACACGTTTTGAGCAGCGACCTCCACGGTCTTCTGCTTGTTGGCCTCGACCACGAGGGAAAGGTATGGGGCTGGGGGAGCAATCACAACCTCGACGTTCTCGGGCAAGTCGGCCTTGTTCAAAGTGTCGACAATGGCGGTGAGCGACTCCTTGGTGCCGTTCATTTTGAAGTTACCTCCGACGAAAAATTGACGAGCCATTTTTGATACTATTTGTTGTGAGTGGAAAAATAAGAGTGATGATTTCTTACTGGTGTGTAAGTTCGGAGTAGGAGTCCGCGGCCATTAAATAGCCTTTTTTTCCTGGTTCCCCAGCATGCATGGCATTTGCGTGGGCCATTCTTCCCCGAGAAATCCTTGGGAAAACGGGCCATTCTTGCGAAAAGCATGCCCCGAGTATGCAATTCCATGCACCACACTCAATTCTTCGTAGCACTCAACATCCTTCAAAAAAATGGCTTTTTGTCCATGTAGATTTGTAGATAGTACAATGACGCTTTCATCCCTTGCTAGAACTACTCCCAAAAAAAGACCTGGAAATTGGACATACTTTTTCTTTGATGTGTTATTGTCATTTGCGCTTATGTCCGCCTACTCGGTCAGTGCCCCGAGGCATCTAGCTGCACAGCGTTATGCGCTTAGGGTGCATCGCATGATTAAGTCCGCGTGCGGTCTCTCTTGACAGCAATGCTTTCGAGCAGACATCCAAAAGAGGGTTGTAGTGTTTACGTGATTGAACGAGACATACAGCGTACGACCTTTTTATTGCATTTTAGAATTACTATAAGATTTGTTTGTAAATTCATGAGTGGATCAGCGAGTGGTCACTGTTGCGCTCTACATACAATGGCACGTTTTCCCGGCTGTTGAAAACGCTATTATCGCCCAAAATCCTGTGACAATCCAGGTATTTTCCCATGGACTGCTGGTATAGCTGCTTGATCTCTTGATCCTTCTTCCTGTTTTCCTTGATGGCGTCTCTTTGAGCACGCAAAATGCTGGAGATATCGAGATCTTCTGGATTGCTCATGTTCGATTTAGTGTTGAATGTCACCTCCTGAGTGAACTCCTTGGCCACCTCCTCGTCAACATCTGAATCGGGCAAGTCGTCCCATTTTCTCAACGGGGTTTTCAACTGGTACGCCTTGTTGGCAACTTGCTTCATGACCAA
>JAKTYQ010000220.1:0-19825 GCA_030674525.1 Metschnikowia chrysoperlae
TCTGCTTCTCAAAGTGTTCAGGCTTTGCGTTGAACCTGTCTCTGTGATATATCTTCTTGCGCAAGAGCTGAACCGTCTCGCTAAATAGTGAAATAAGCGAATTGGGCAAACCATATAGAGCATCAGTTGCAAAATTCTCGTCATTCTTATTTGTGTTGATGAGTTTTTTGTTAACAAACATCGGCGAGGATTTGACCGAGCGATCCATGATATACTTGATATTGCTTTTCGTTGGATTGTCATGAAGGTCGGCATCAAATTTCATTCTGGCGTCGTGGCCAAACTGAGATGTCATGGCAAAGTCCTCTTTGATGTTTTTCACATCGAGACAAGTTGAGTCTTGAATTAATTTCAAGCTCAGAAATATTCTGTGCAAAATCTTGCCCTTTGCCGAAAGCTTCTTCTTGTTTGTCATCTTGGTATAAATTACCTTTTCACACCATTTGATGTAATAATTGGTATCTTGCATAGTACCCCATACCAAGTCAACAGAGATCATTGACATAACAGCACACAAAATGTCCTTATACTTCTCTGTAGCGACACATTTCGCAATGCCATTCTGTGTGTCCCCGTGATAGTCGAGCAAACTTTTCACGAACAAGCTAGCCTGATTCCGAAGCCTGATGCCTAAATTCAAGTAGAACTTCATTTGCTCCGAATTTTTAGGGAACTTACTTTGAAGATTGAAAGCCGCGACTGCCAACAATGCATTTAAAAGGGCGTTTTTGGCGGTGGATGTTTTACCAAGGGCAGAAAGCTCACCAATGGCCATCAATGCTCTGGGAAAATAGATCGTCTTCCAGGGATTCTCAGTGAGAGGTATCACCGTCATCAAGTCAGCCACCTGTGTGACATAATAGTTCAAGAGATACCTGGTGAGAGGCTCCACCAGTAATGCCGTTGTGGGTAGTAAAACTCCATTTTTGGGCAACGACACATCAAACCCTAGCTTGGGCTGCAAAGGATCTCTCACAATCTTCATAAGAGATTCAGGCATCTGAGTAGTGTGGGAGGTTTCGCCCTCCACAAGGTCCGTAGACACATCATCGTGTTTCAGAGAGCTGGCATGGAGCTGAATCTCGCGAGTCTCATTGGGCTGATAAGGATTATTATAGTAGAAATTGTTGTAGTTGGAGTAGAATAAATGTTGATTAGCTGGATTGATTGAAACACTGTCCTGGCTCAGCTGTTCTGGAATACCTATCAGGTTAGCACCGGGAACGTAAGATGCAGACAGGGTTTGCGACAGAATGTGGCCACCAGATCCTGGTATGGGAGCAGCATTCGTGTTCAGGACCTGATGATGAGGAGTTTTGTGGAACACCAAGTTCAAAAGATCTGACAGTGAGTCCGGAAACGATTGATATCCATAAGGCTGCATATCAAGATTCAAGAACTGAGGATCTCCATTAAGCGCGGCCGCTGTCAAAAGAGCATGATCCCTCAATTCATTCGAAAGCCACAACTGGTCGTTACCTTGATTACCAAGATCCGGAAGACCCGGGGTCGACATTTTGCTTACAGGCGAGCTCCTGAGCTCTGCAATTCTCGCTACGACTTTCTTTGGACGGTTCGGGACGAGAGGCGAGAAAACACCGAAAGGGCCTTTGAACTTCGTATCTCCGGTTACCTGAAAGCCACGAAGAGCATTCAAATCTTGGTCCATCTCTTCGTAAGTCTCATATGGCTTGCAATTCTTCTCCCCATCCCAAACAACGAATCCCACGTGTCTTCTTTGGAAGAACTCTGGCGTCCCCGCGTCATTTTCATTATCCTTTTCCTTCTCAAAAACAACTGGTTCTTGCGAGGGGTTTCTGCCGTTGGGACGAAATTGCACCGGAACCAGCCATCTCAATTTGATATTATACCCACCACACGCAAACCCTGCCTTCTTGCAATTCTGGCAGAACGGTCGTTTTAGATCGCATCGTATTTTTCGGGATCTGCAAGTGAAGCAGCCTGTGAATGTCTTTGATTTCTTTTTCCGTACATTTGGGGGCGAGTCCTCTTCCATCTTATGCTCACTGTACAGCCAGGCTCGTATGTTTACGTGGGATTTTGAAAATTCGCTTTATTGTATACGTCTTCTACTAACACTAGGTGCATCTCTCGAATTACCTGAGCGGAAGGTGAGTGCGAACGGGCAGCTGCGACCGAAAAGCGGTGGGTCCCGAGACAGCCGAAAGCCGAGTATTTTTGTTTGATATGCGAGAGCAAAATTCGCACGAGACCGAATGGAATCTTCCAAAGGTTCTAGGTACGATCAAAACCCAGTTTGGCTTCTTTTGTGCAGTAGGATGTCACACTTGTCGACGTCATGAATATTGATCGGAGTCTCGTATCCGGTTGCAGTTCGGCGCGCTCTTCGCACCACGAATGGCCTGAGCCTGAAGCAAAATGATGTCATAGAGATTGATGCATTTTGAGCTGGCCAGAAGTCAGTTGAGCGTCAGGGCATACACCAACCCCAGTTTTCCCAGCCTGATGAAAAATCACATGAGGTTGACAATTCTGAAATCAAAATGATGTAGCCTCGTAAATATTGTTGGCGGTTGTAGCTGTGGGCCAAGTCGTTTCAGATCCGTCATTATGCATGGATTGCCGTAACTGCATATTCGCTCGGAAAAGATTAAAGTTGCCGTCACGCCATCGAGGAGGTATAAGTAAGCGAAAGACCCGCCAATTCGAAGTCCACTCACCCATAAGAATCAATTGACGCAATGGCATCTGCTAAACACTGGAAATACCCAAAAGATGACGACCTCGTCTCAACTGCGCTTAGAGGCTTAGTGGCCTCCAACCCGAACATCAGTTTTATTCCCTCCGAGAAAGTGGTGTTTGTGCCGAACGAAGACAAGAAAGTTGCCGTTATCAGTGGTGGTGGTGCGGGTCATGAGCCACTTCACTCTGGGTTCGTTGGCTCGAATTTGCTTCATGCTGCTGTATCGGGAGCCATTTTTGCGTCTCCTTCGACGAAGCAAATCATGGCTGCCGTGAAGGCCACCGCCGACAAGGAGAAAGGTGCGGTCATTGTCGTCAAAAATTACACCGGCGACGTGTTGCACTTTGGTCTTGTTGCCGAAAGAGCAAAACGCGACGGATATAACGTCGAATTGGTCAGTGTGTCCGATGATGTCGCTGTGGGCAGAACACAAAACAAGATGGTGGGGAGAAGAGGGCTTGCCGGTACGGCTATTGTGCACAAAGTTGTCGGGGCGGCTTCAGCTACCGGCGCCGAGTTGACGCAAGTGGCTCAATTGGGCCGTAGCGTAAACGAGTCCTTGGTCACCATGAGTGCCTCTTTAGACAGGACATCCGTTCCAGGCAGAGAAGACGAGAGCGAGCATCATGAAGACCCTACGATTGCTGAGTTGGGTTTGGGCATTCACAATGAGCCCGGCGAAAAGATCAAAATTCCCGAGATTACCGATCTCATCGACACATTATACAAGCGCTTGTTGGACGCCAATGATAAGGAACGTCACTATGTGGACTTTGACGACAACTGCGACTATGTGCTTATTGTAAACAATATCGGTGGTACTTCCTCCTTAGAATTGCTTGCAATCACACACTATGCTGTGGAGCGCTGCCCACTTAAGAAAAAACCTGCCAGAGTTTTGGTCTCCGACTTTGTCACCTCGCTCAACTCCCCGGGCTTTTCTGTCACGCTTTTGAACCTCGAGTCCGCTGCCACGACCGAATTCTCGAAACAAGATGTTTTGGCATTTTTAGACAAGGAAACTGACGCCCCTGGATGGAAACCAAAGGCATTCAAGGCTGATGCTTGGGAGAAGCCCACGAACGAGATTGAATCTCCAGAGAAACATGCTGCTATTTCTAAATCTGACTTCAAGGTCGATGGCGAGCTTTTTAAAGCCGCATTGCAAAGCGGATTGAAGGCTGTCATCGAGAAGGAGCCACTCATCACCAAATACGACACACAAGTCGGTGACGGAGACTGCGGTGAGACCTTGAAAAACGGGGCCGAAGCTATCTTGAAGAAACTTGATACCGATAAGGAATTTCAGCAAAACTTGAACGATCCAGTTGCCACGTTGAGCGTGATTACAGAGATTGTTGAAGACAGTATGGGAGGCACTTCAGGAGGTATCTACGCGATTTTCTTAACTAGTTTGGTGAAGAATTTGCAAGAGCTGGATAGTTCGGATGTTGCTCTGATTGCAAGCGCCTTGAAAAATGCACTTTATGATGGTCTTTTTAAATATACCAAAGCCCGTCAGGGTGGACGTACGCTTGTGGACACCTTGCAACCGTTTGTTGATAAGTATGTCGAGTCGCACGACCTCAAGCTGCTGATCGCGGCTGCGAAACGTGGGTGCGAAGAAACCGCCAACTTGGAGGCCAAATTCGGGCGCGCATCGTACGTGAGCGAGGCCGATCTCAAGGAGGACGGAGGAATTCCCGATCCTGGAGCTGTGGGTCTCTTGGCAATAATCGAAGGGTTTTGCGCGAAGTACTAAAGTGGTTATCGTTAAGCGTGCTCGTCCTCGTGCACAGTGTGGTTATAACCTCGAGGGTGGCCTGCAGGCAAATTGGGTGCAAACAGCAACTGTATAAGTGTGTAACCGCAAGGCTCCAGTCTTATTTTATATAATCTGAATTTTTATTTCCATAGTTGAGAAATGTCCGAAAATATTGTTTCTCGTGAAAACTACTTTGAAGTTGTGATTGTTGGCGGTGGCCCTTGTGGCCTTGCGACAGCCTCAAGACTCTGCGAAGCCACGGCAGGATCGATCTATACTGAAGACGAGCACCAGCGATTCCACTGGCTCAGACAAAGGGGACTGAAGTCGGCGAAAGTGCTTCAAGGAGCCAAGAAAGATATTCGCTTTGAACTGCCCACAAAACTCAACGCCTCGGACATATTGGTATTAGATGCGGTATCTGACTCTTTCATGGGGCAATGGAATAATCAGTTCGGGAGCTGTCAGATCCCAACATTGAGATCACCAATGTTCTTTCATCCAGATCCTGTCAACATTGACGGAATGATAACGTACGCTTTTATGCATAAGAGAGAGAAAGATCTTCTTGAAATACAAAATGTGGTGGGCAAGGAGTATTCTAAGCACCAGCAAAAGCGCATCATTAAAAAGAACGCTAAAAAGCAGGCCTCGACATTAAAAGGCGAGTCACGAAATGACGATCGTCCTGGCCTTATTGACATCAACATGAGAGATTACAGAGACTATTACAGGCCCTCGACAAAGTTTTTCCGAGACTTTTGTGAAGATATTGTTGATAGGTATGAGCTTCGTTCTAGCATAAGAAAGGATCGAGTTGTGTCTTTGACCTATGGAGACATCGAGATCATGGAAGAGAACAAAATTTTAACTGGGTTCACAATCCGCACTGCGAGTGGGAAAGTTTATGGCTGCGAAAATTGCGTTGTGGCAAGCGGCCATGACGGCATTATCAATTACCCGTTACCAGGCTTGAAGGATGCGAATGCGACGTTGGAACAAGCCTGCCACACGACGCATCTATTCAACAGAAATATATCTTTTCCGCCTCCAGTAATCACAAGCAAATTGGCCGAAAAGAAATGCGCGTCTCTTGTCATAGTCGGGGGTGGGCTAACGTCTGCTCAACTTGCACACATTTCATGTGATCTTGGAGTTAAGGTCACACTCTTGTTGAGGAGTTTCATCAAGATAAAACACTTTGACTTTCATTTGGATTGGGTCACCAAATACAAAAATTTGAAAAAGTCATCTTTCTATATGCTCGATACAGACGAGAGACTTCAGCTCATTCACGACGCGCGAGAAGGCGGACTGATGAATCCCGAGTACTACAAAAAGCTTCAGAAGCATGTAAAAAAGGGAATGCTCCAGATTTTCGACTACAGCTCTATCAAGCAAGCGCAACATGGAGAGGAAGGATGGTGTCTCAAAATAGCTGAGAAACGGCCAGACCAAGACGCGCGCGAGTACGACTTGCAGACTGATTATGTTTGTTGCGCCACAGGTATCTCGCCGAATGTTCAAGGCCTCGAATATATGCAGCCCATCATCAGAGACTTTCCAATTGATTTTGTGGGCGGACTTCCTTGCCTCACAGATGATTTGAGATGGAGCGAAGAGTTGCCTCTATACATGGTAGGCAAGAACGCAGCTCTTCGTGTCGGGCCAACATCTGCAAATTTGGATGGCGCCAGGATAGGGGCGGAAAGAGTTGGCTGGAAAATACAGAACGATTACAACGAGGCCCGCCCAGAAACTTTGCCCTTGAGCACGAGCCTTCAAATCGCGCTCAACGCTCAGAATAGGTACTCCGTCCTTCAGGGCGTTGAATGCTAATTTTCATATCAATACTTACGTACCATTTTGCTTCTCACACGTAAGTATAGAGCCCACGGCAACCAGCACCGAGCTATTTATTTTAGTAGGTGACAACGTCAACGCCATCATCCACAGGCTCAGTCAGTCCAGTCTCACGATTCTTCCAAATCCGTTTCATCCTGGAGACGGTATATTCAGCACTTCCAGAACCCGCCTTTTTGGCCAATGCAAAAAATTTGAGGATAAGCAGCTGATCCTCTGCACGAAACAGATTGTAACCCGCAACCATCATTGGCCATTGAATCATCATAACAGCACATTTTATAAGGGGCGGCGACTCTGAGCAAGTCGCGAGAAAGCTAAGATAAAAGGTCAACCGTCGAACTAGAGTTTGCACATGGGGGGTGTCAAATGAAACACCCAAAAACTCTGTGAGTATCATGACTGTTGCTGCAAGGCAGTACATTTGTTGTGAAGCATCCATCCAGCTTATGACTACGTGATCATGATTGACACTGATAAGATCCAACAATATGCCTGCGGGTATAAAGCCGCCATGGAAGTCTGAGTTTTTGAGTAAGGCCTTTTTGTTCACATACTCAACATTGTATTGGCGCTCAAAAATGGCCAAAAGCCGCAAATACTCGAAGCTCTCGTCGGCTTTGTAGTCGAGATTTTTTCGCTTCCTGTTGAGAAGTTTGATGAGATCCTTCCACGCGGGAATTAAGTCGATATGATAACCTCCAATGAGATAGAAGCCGCTATGCGCAACTAATCCTAGGTTGCTCAACACGTGCACCTCATCCGGGCCTGAATACTCGAACAAAAGATCTAGTTCTTCTTCTGATTCGATAGAGCCACCAAACTTCAGCCCCAAACCTGCCAAAATCTCAAATGAAATGAACCAGTATTTGCATAGAAGGAGTAATTTGGATTTAGAAAGGTCTTTTCGGCTGGTAGTGTGTTTGAGGAGGATATCCTTTGCCCCTCGCAAATGCGGTCTCCAGTTTTGCTTCGAGTTCGCAGCATTGGATGATGTCAAGAGAAGAACTGTCAAAAGCACCGCCTCTATATTCGGTAGTGGAGCCAGCTCAACTTTGGCCATTTGGTCTCCCAAAGCTGGTCCCAATAGCTCGAGGCACTTCAGTAAGTACTGGTAGTACGCAAACTCATCATCGACTGAGCCACTTTGCATAAACACGGAACGCGCTCCTTGAGCCAAAATAGCAGCCAACATGAACGACTCGTTATACGCGCAATAAAACAATATGTCTCTCATTGGATTATAGTAGGACATTTGGACTGGGTCAAAAGCACTAAAAGGAAGAATTATGCTTGCGAATCCCAGATAAAACTCTTGTAAGTAAACTCGCTCTTTCGGGCTGGCATTAAAGATGCCTATCCCGACGTTTCTAGGTATGTGATTGTATGACTTCAGCCGCGGCATTTCTGGGCCTGGTGGGACAAACTCTAGAGGAGTTTGGTCCAACTCCTTAAACTTTATGTCATTCTCATTTTTCAATTCATTGTTCACCTCGAAAATCATACCGCTGACCAAATTGTTCAAGTCCGTGGCTATCAAAGTAAGGTCACCGGAATCGTAAGAACGTGGACCAGTCAGAGCGGCCGAGCTAGTATTGGAAGATGATGACTGGGAGAACTGCCGCGGATCTAAAGGCCCACTGGGAGGAGGTCCGATCGGAAACTGATGTACATGAGGGTCGGTCGGAAGAGGAAGAGGCACACCAGACTGCATGTTTCTTTCATCGTGGGGCCTTTGGCCAGAAGCAAGAGTGGGAACCGGGTATAGTGCATGATTAAACTGGGAAATCATTTGCGGCGGCGCAGGTGGGGGACCTAGCGGTTGCGGGTGCATCGTGCGGTAATCTGATGTTTGCGGGTCGGTAGGTATGGATGCCACACCTCTTGGATCAATGGGACTGGCCGAAGCCGACTGCCTCTCATAAGTGTTATGATCTTGTGAACCTTTCATTCTTTCTAGGAGAATCTTTCTCGAAATTCGCGCAACACGTTCGCCTTTGGATGGATATTCACAAACTTTCTTGAGCCTGGTGCATTGCCAGCACAGTTCGCGGCCCTGGTGATTGATCTTCAGATATGCTTCGGGAGGGGGATCGACAAACTCGTCACATTTGATCTTGCGCCGCTTGCACTCCCTGCAACCGTTCTTCAGATACTCGGAGCGTCGGTGATCACTGCTTGCCATGGAACATTAACTATGAATGTTGATGTGAGGCGTGCGGGGTTAATTTGCAAACACCGCTAAATGCAAGCAAGGTCCAGGCTTGGTCTCTAGGCACGCTCGTTAAAGTAAATAGGTGTCGTAACTACGTGAGATACGAGAGAGTGGCGTGAGTTATCTGAGTGAACCTTTTTTCCCGAGCACCTGAGGCGTGAGTGTCAATTATAAGGAAAAACTGGATGTCGTAAATACACTCAAAACGGGCCCATTCGTATCGTTTGAACCAAATATAGACTGAATCTCTGCACGTGAAAGACTCTGGCACATGCCCGAATCTGCATAACGGTTGTTCTTGGGCACGCGTGAGTTCGACTCTTCGTAATGTTTCCGGGAACCGCGATATTTTGACATTTGGGAAATAAAGTGCAAACAACCGCTTAGCAAATTGTTTATAGTAACAGCCAACCGAGAGAGGCCTCTCATCATAAGGTCAGTAGCTTTCATCTCTTGAACCGTTAAGCAAGCTAAGAACTCATTCTTGCAAACACAACTACTCATGCTGGTCAATTCATGTCTCCTCTACAGATACGATGAATAGCACAGGGCTCAAGGCATGTTTAAACAAGCTGCTAGCGCAAATAATCTTCGACTTCTCCAATTCTTTCGTTCTCTCGGTGAATGGAAGAAATAAATTGACGATTACAGAGTTTTAAGCCTCTGGCATACCAGGCTGAGCTGACATACAAGGGTACGCCTGGTATGTTGAAACCCAAGTGAAAGGAGCCGTCTTTGATTATTTGGAAACTAAATCCTTTTCTTCTTCAAGCCTGCGGCTTTGTTTCTTTTTTTTTTTTTTTCTCCGCTAGTTTTTTTTTGTTAAAAAATTTGTATTTTTTTGAGCTAGACAAGTGCACACTCATATCCAGGCAAGCACATTGAGTTTTTCGTGGCTTAGATCTGCACGGGACAGCTCCGCGAAAGACTTCAAACCCTTGTCTCAACTACGTGAACTCTTGCATAACCAATTCTTGTTCGCCCAACGCATAGATTGCGCTCATCGTAAAAACGTCCAGCTCTAGCTGACTGACAGTCAAGCGAAGAAAAAAGCGACATTAGGCTAAACATGCCCAAAATTGAACTGCGGTCAGGAATCAGACACAATCTCCGATGTCGAGAAATGTGCATCATATTGTAGACTAAAATGGCTTTTCGATCTAGCCCGCAAAGGATTTCGAAGACAACGGGTAAGGGCTTTTTCTTCCGGCGCAATAAGCCCCGCTCTAGGTCTAGGTCATAACTCCGCTGTGGAACATGAAAAATCGCTCAAAAAACCATGCATGTTTCGCGACCCGGCTTCTCGGAAGCAAAGCGCGGGACTCAAACGCAGGTCGCTTTATTTCCATGTCATGTCAAATATGTGGTGTTCCACTTTGCCTTCGTCCAAAGGTGGGAAAAATTTTGGCATTTCCTGGAAAGCTGAAAATAGATCGGTTTACTTGCGTGTACGAAACAAGTTATCTCTGGGCCTTGTTTGAACTCGAAAACTCGGGAAAAGCGCACTTTTCGTAATTTGCATTCAAAACCCTGCTATGCGTGATGCTGATTTTTTTTTTTGTTTTTTTGACTTTTTCTTTTTTTTGCGCGCTGGCTTGTCTACAGGCTACCATCAACATTAGTAAACATGTGCTGCAAAAAGTACAAAGTAAGCACTCACTGAATGAATGTTGCTAGCCACCTTGCTTATTGAAATCTTTTTCGTATTATATGGAATCCGATACTACCATCTCAAGAGGAGATGTGCGAGGCAGCGCATCATTGGGGCCTTTGTGATACCAGGCTACCCATTCGTGGGCAATGCGTTTCAAGTATTGAAAAACCCAAGCAAGGTGTTTATCGAGTGGAGTGAGAAATACTCTCAGTCAGTATATGTAGTATACTTGGGGCTGACTCCGGTTGTGATAGTGAACAACCGCAGGGATATTGAATGCCTTTGGAGCTTCCACTCAACTTCTCTCAACTCCAGGCCCACCCTGCATACTTTCCACAAAATCGTTTCGTCTAGCCAGGGCCCTACAGTCGGTACCACACCAGCTGGTCCATCATTTCGAAAAAAAAGAAAGACTTTATCTCTGTTCTTATCATCCAAGAGCCTCACCAGCACCTATCACTTATGTGTGATGGATGCCTGTTCCCGTTACACAATCAAGAATATGCTACTCCAAATAGCGGACCTTAATTTGAGATCTCTGCCTATTCTTGATGTATCTTTGATTCGTCACTTTCAGTGTTTTGTTCTCCAGTGTGCCATCCTGCTTACATACGGGATCAATTTGGACACACATGGCAACGACAAACAGCTAGCGGACAGGATAATCGAGACCGAAAATCACATCATCAACTTCAGGTCTATCATATCAAATTACCAAGACTATCTTCCGATCTTCAGAATATACCCCTTCAGCAGATTTGTTTCCAATGATGCACAATATTGGAGACTGGAAAGAGATAAGTACATCGAGAGACTACAAGACTTGTTCGAGGAACAATCTCAAGCTAATAATCTCTCGAGCTCAGAATCTTTACTTGCTCAAATTAGATGCGAGAGATCAATAGCTCGCCGTTTGACGAGCCAAGAGGCGCGGAGTTTATGCTTAACCATGCTCAGCGCTGGTCTTGATAACTTAGGCTTCACGCTAAATTTTGCAGTAGGTCAATTATCATGTTCAAAAAACGGATATAAATTGCAAGATAAGTTGTACACTGAGCTCTTGACGAAAAGCAAAGGCGATATCATGAGAGCTTGGCTGGCAGCCGCGAGCCAAGTTGATTGTGATTTTGCTTTGGCAGTTATTCATGAAGCGTTGAGACACTTTTCGGTTTTGCCACTTGGGTTACCCAGGCTTACGACAAAACCAATCCAATTTGGGCAGATATACATTCCCGCAGATACCGTGCTCTTGATGAATGTTTTTGCTGCAAACCACGATTCGCGCGTATGCCAGAATCCGGAGAGTTTTCAGCCTCAGAGATGGCTAGACAATAAAGGCAAATTCCATCCCGCAACGGCACCAAATCATTTTTCATTTGGCCTGGGCTCTCGAAAGTGTGCTGGAGACCAACTTTCTGTTAAAGAAATGTATACCTTATTGTGCAGATTGGTGCTTGTTTTCCACATTCGCCTGCCTCAAGATCTGAAATGGCTGATGGAGCCCGATCCATTTCTCTCAAACTCAAAGCCTGCTGCGACATCCTTCGAGCCGCGAGAATTTCGGTTGTGGCTCAAAGTGCGCCAGGGGGATTGCGCTGATGAGCTTTGTGAGTCCATCTTAAAAAGTTTGTGAGGGATCTATGAATCCCATTTTGTTCACCACCACTGATTTCACACTACTTGACCAAGGAAGATTGTACTTGATGACTCCTCTTAAGATCAAGTCAAAAGGATGTTTCGAGATGATGGCCCACTTGTCAGAGTTATCTGAAGGCGCGTGTGGCTCTTTCGGGTCTTCTTCATCTCGTAGTATTGAAGTGGCGCTGGAAGACAACGCATGGACTTGTGACCCCGTGAGGTTTTTCCCTGGGCCAACCAATTTGATTTCACCAGTTTGTTGAGTGACCTGCCGATTGATGAAGCTCCCTTCAAAACGAAGTGCAGACTCGAAATTGAGCACTGTGCCCAACAAAACCGTCTCAACAGTCGCACCTGTTTCTTGCTGCTCTAGGTATCCACTCTTGGCAAATATATCTAGTTCCAATTCCTCCAATGAAACTGTGAGCCATCCTGGGTTGAGCGCCTCTACAACAACGTTGAAAATTAACTCGTCCTGACTCACAGTCGCATGATTTATGCCTAGAATAGAAACATTGGCCAAGTCTTTTGTGGAGGCGAGAAGAAACCCCAGAATAAAGCCGACTGATAATATGCAAATTACACCAATCAAGGTGTATATGACGCTTCTGACAATTTTTAATTTCTCGTTTCCAGATTGATCATGTGACGATTTGCGAGGTAACATAAATCGAGTGTTGGGAGGTGAGAATGATGACCTGCCTTTTAGTTGCTTTCTGTTCTCAACTTTGTCCGTCTCCAACTGGGACTCCTCGTCGTATTCGTCAAAACCGTAAAAGCTCTGAGACTGGCCATCTGGGTAGGGAAAAGGAAAAATGTCGTTCTTTTTGTTTCCATTTGTGTACGCTACTGGTGGAGCATACCCCAAAGAGACGTACCTCGTATTCCGTGGATTGGCTGCGGCCCTCCGTCCGTTGAAGTTGAGATTCAATGAGCGATGATGGGGTAGCCTGTGTCCGTTCAACAAAGATGAGCTTTCATTGAGACTGCCATGATTGTAGTAAGGAAACCTTACATTATTGTTATCGTAGTAGATGAGTTCATCATCAAAATCCTCAATATCGATATCGTCAGGTATGGTGCTGTAGCGCCTTGGCTGAGCCCCCTTTTTGTCGAACAACTTTGATGTTGTTGAGCGGAGTTTTGACGAGGTTGTGGAAGGCTTGTTGCTTTTTGGTTTATAGCCTGCAACCAAGCTTTCACATCCTTTACTTCCGCTTGTAACAGTTGGCTCGTGAATGTTGTGAGCTGTATAAATCAGGTGCGAATCACCATGGGAAGATGCTTCATCACCAGTACCATCCTCTTCTCCATAAGCATATAGCCCCTCTTGATAAGGCCTATTTGTGTTCTGCGGGTGTTCGGCAATTCCAGGCTGGAGGCCTTGCTTAGACTGACCATAGGGTGAGTGAGGAGACCGCATAATATTATCCTTCTTGTCGTCGCTCAATATAGAGTGAGAGCTGCTTTTTCTCGTGGGACGCAGAAACCGCGTGTGTCCTTCCAAGTAGGGATCACTGAAAGCGTGGTATTCGTTGTGAGATGTCAGACCCACTGGTACTTGGCTCCTTATACCGGTTGTTGTTGGCGGTGTTGCGTGGAATGAGTTGCGAAGGTTGGGTTTGCAAGACTGCAAAGAATGGATTGATTCGGCCCTGGATGCTATCATTCTAGGAACATAGGATGCTACCTCCTTGTCTTCCTCTATTTTTTGCTCGCCCGCAAGACTATTCATATTAGTCTCAAATGGGGCATTTTTAAGACTGCCAGAGACCGAGATGTTGTCTTGTACCATTTGCATCGATGGCGGCGCGTTATCAATATTCTCCGACTGCACTACTGCCTCAATACTCCGTTGGTCCCTTTGACTGACTATTGGTGGGCTCAAGTTGGATACTGCCGGATTTGACGATGCCTCGTTGCTCTCATTCTCGAACTCGTGCGCGTTGGTTTCGTAAACGAAAGTCTCGTCGCTGTCAGAAGATTCGACGTCATCAACCGCGCTGGCAAGCTTTGCAGCGAAAAAGTCTGTTCTCGTGGAGTTTTGCTTTGCAATCTTCTTGCTTTTCCGCTTCGCTTTCGATTTGGCGGCACCGTCTTTGCCCTGGTTATGTGCGGCCGACGTCACAGAAAGAATATCGCCCTCGTTAGTTTCAGACTTTGCATGGTCGTCATAACTCGCCACGCCTAACACATTCCCATGATCCAGATTTGTTGAGCTCACATTGCCTGCGATATTGGAGACGGCTGCGAACTGCGGAGACGTCGATAAGACGTTCTGAATTAGGGCAGGGTTCTTTGTCTGTGTATCGCGAGAGTTTGTAGTCTTTTGCTTCTCCTTCAATGACTTGTTGAGCTTCGATAGAAGCTGCTTGTTGATGACACTTGGGCCGGTGACACCCTTGACTCCACTCGCAGAAGTGGGCGTAGCGTTTGAACTTGACGTCCCGGCAGACACATTGGCCAAATGCGGGGCACTCAGAGCATGAGCCGCGCTACTCACCCTGGACTCATTGCTTGTGGTGTGCTTATCCTCGTGGTGCCCAAACTGAGACACACCGGGCTGCGATAAGCTAGCCATCGATTGTCTGCGCTCCACCGTCGTTTTCAGTGGTGAATGAGAAACCAGCATGGTAGGACCAGGGTGAACACTGGCTACCTCTGGCGGGCTTCTTGCGTCTGGTGGGTGTGTGGGCGGCATCAAATATCGTGGGCTGAACTAAACAGGAGACTAGTACGTGCAGATATGCGGTCTGCTGCTGAGGATGAGTGTATAGAGGCAATTATGATGCGGGATACGTTTTGAGGGTGTAATGTGATTCGAGATTTTGCCTGTTTCGATTACCTCACTTCAAGTAATGAAGCGCTTCTAAATCGCAATCAGTTAATGACTATTGTTGGTGAAGGCTTTTGCTTGCTACCGATATGATACTGGATATCTAGCCAGTCGGGACTTTCTTTCGCGAGTGGCGCTGTATGATGAGGTTCAGCAGGAAATACTACACTAAGAACGGCCAAGACGAAAAAGAGCATTTATGTCATTACCGCTACATTTGCCCGATTGGTTTCACAGGCATCTCGAATTCAAAACGTGCGATTTTTCTGATTTTTGGCAAACGAAATAATGCTACGGCCATTTTTGCATCCATCAGCTACACTGTTTATCGTTCCGTTGCACGCTGCCTCCACTTATCATTTTTCACGAGAGGTGCACGGATGCCCCGCGAATACGTCACTTGCACGATGACGCTCATCGTGAGACTGCGCGAATGGGTAATTACAAGTTTTCGACAAGCGTTCGCCTTAGATCGTCTCGGCAACGTTTTGGTAGCGCATGGGCATCTCAGAAGGGCACTGTCGCGGCGCGGAGTCATTCAACTCAAACAGAATAGCTGGAAAGAAATGTGCTCGCCAGATTCAAACTTTCTTGGTTTACTCGTAGTCCAACCACAGTTTGTATTCGTCTTCTAACATTCTTGCTATTCAACAGCCACCTGGCATCTTCATTTTACATGATTCGTAATTTCTGCCTTTCGAGAGAAGATCGGTCATTTTTGAAGCCTGTCTTCAGAACCTCCCTATTAGTTACGGCTTGCGCAACTTGTTCAAGTCGGCAAGCTTTCGCGAGGAGGACAAATTGAGACTGATGCCCTTTTCGTCATCAAGTCTTCTCTCGTCGACCCCCTGACCAAGACTCATACGAATGCTGAAGTTACTTGGCTGCTTGCCTGCCTGCAGTTCAAGGCCGGGCTGTTTAATGGATTTCGACAGCAGCGGAGGCGCGGTGGGAATGACCGAGTATTTCCGTTCTTTATAGTTGACCCCGACCTCCTTCACATTCTTCTGGTGTTCTGGCTCGACTTTTCGGAACCAGTCAGTCGATTCGTCATATTCGTACATTTTGTACTCTGTTCCATATGGATTCAGCTCCAAACAATAGAGCGTATGAAGGGGCACATCTAGCTCGACGATCGATGACTTATCCAAGTTCATGAAGTATGCCAACAAGACCCTCAAAACAACCCTATGAGAGACGATCAACAAATGGTCAGTTGTTCTCTCTATTTCATTGATCAAGGGTCTCAATCTTACTAGCACATCAAGATAAGACTCGCCTCCCACTCCAGGATACCTATAAGAGAGTTTGTTTCTTATGCGGTTCTCATACTCCTTGGGATTTTTCCTGCGTATCTCGTCGTATGTCATTCCATCGAATTTGCCGCCTCCAAGCTCGTTGAGCATGCGCATGGCTTTTATGTTGTATTCTTGGTCGTTGAAAGAACTGCCTGATTCTATGGACCTCACCAACATGGATGTCCAGACGCAAAAGTTGGGCTCAGTCGGCACTTGCACGGGATGGTCATCCTGAAGCGCACCCTTCTCACCCAGCTTTCCCGTGAGCTCGTTATACCTGAGCTCGAGTCTTGTTGAAAATCGTTCAAGTTGCTTTTTGCGAAACTCTCTTCTTTGATAGCTTAGGAAACGATTCAAGGCTTTTGAAAACTGTCTTCCGCGCTTGGTCAAACCGCTATCTCCACCAATTCTTCCACTCAAATTATCAATACTCTCGCCATGGCGTGTGAGCCAAATCTGTCTCTCGCATAAATTGAAATTCAACAAGAAATAAATTGTCTGGGACGCCAAAAAGCCTTGTACATTGTAGCTGACGACCTTCTTTCCAACGTCAATCATCTTCACGTATTGATAACCTGGCGTAGCTTCCTCAACCTCGTCAATGGTCTCGTATGCTCTCTCGTAATTACGCAAACGGCCCAAGAAGTCTCGTAAGGCCACCTCTGGGTCCATGTTTTTGTAGTCTGGGCCAGAAAGTTTTAAACGAATATTTGTATCGAGAATTGCAGGGTCTGAGCAAATGCTCTCCAAAAATAAAACTTTCAATTCACCATTTGTCCTCTCCTGAATTCTCTTCAAGACTTTCAAGCGTCTCTTCACTGTGGAATTTGTTGCATCAAGAATACCTACTGAACCAGAGCCATTGAGTACCCAGTCCAAAAGACTGTCCAAAGTGTCCATAGCCCACTTCTCACGAAGTTGATTGGAGGCTTCATTTTGCGGGTTGAAAAAGTCGGCAGAGTGCGAGGTCGGTGATATTGGCTGTGAATTTGGTGACTGCCCGTCGAAAGGCAGGGGTGTATTGGTATCGGGTAAAGGTCGATGCGCAGGGCCTAACACATTGTCTTTGTCCATTCTTCTCGTATTGCCCACATTGAAAACTCTGCAGTCGTGTTGAATCCAGTTCAAATACCTGGTGAGTTTGTTTGTGATATACGACTTGCCTCGAGCCGGGAGTCCCACCATCACAATGACCAATTTGGACCCGACGTCCACTGAGGCAATTTTACCATCGGGCGATATTTTCGATGAAGTCTGGCCCGGGATGTTGAGAGTATACGCTTTCTTCGCTTTTGGAAATGGCTTCAGCATGAGCAAGTTTTTCAATTTTTCAAACGAAGGCGTCTTTCCAAACTGGTGCTGAAGATCTTGTGGCACGTCCTGCAAGATGTCCTCGGTGAGCTGATAAAACACATCGGGATCGAGCTTGGACGAGGTGCGCCGCGTGTGTTCGGCAGAGCTGACTGATGATTTGGCCTTCACTGTCAGCGGCCGTGACACGGGCACGTGCTTGTCTGAGATGGCTCTATCGGGCATGCTAGGGGGTGCGGGCAGCGGCTGCTTCTCAATTGCCTCGAGGTCGTCCGATGGCTTGAGATCCGACGTATCGATTTTCGTGGACGGCGCAAGAGGCGTGCCGACATCGGTATTTTTGGGTGATATGGAGCCGCTCCTGGGCGGGGTATCGCTGGCCACGGTTGGAGGGTTTGCGTTGAGCTCCGTCAAGCTCAAGTGAGAAATATTCTTCGTCTTTTTGAACGCGTCTGCCGGAGACTGTACGCGGGGCGTGGGCGGCTTTTTCCGCTGAGGCATTTGGTCATGGGGCGTCCGGAACTGCGAGAATAGGCCGTCGTCTTCATCATCGCTAGACTGATACTTGGTTTCTGGTGACGCCACGCTCGACACGATGGGTGTATCCGTGAGCGGGCGCTTGTTGAACTCCGGGAGGTTAGAATGCGAACTCGCATGCGAGTAAAACAGGTGGTGAGGTCTGCGCGGATCGGGTGTAAACGTGGCCGAATGAGGGTGGGACCGGAACCGGGTCAAGCTCAGCATCGAGGGTTTCCGTGCCTGTCGCTCGTGCTCACTCGCCACGGCGACACTCTTGAGTTTGCGCACAAGATCCATCTTGTCCGCGGCTATGTGGGGCTCTTCGTCGTCAGAGTCTGAGATCAGGCACGGCGACGAAGGCGACGTCGGCGACAACGCGTCCGAGCCGACAATGATGTCGCCTTCTTTGTTAAACGTCACATGTTTGCCCGCGAGCCGCAGGTGCTCGAGCACGGCGTTCGAAATTGAAAGCGAGCGGTGCTTGTTGGTGAGGCGCTTGGCCTCTCCATGTTGCGGTTCTGCCATTTACAAGGGTGCCAGAGTAGAAAGGGCGAAAAGGAGGGCCGCGGTAAGAAAATTCTCTAATAATTGGAAGTCGTTCGATTTATTTGATGCGTGTTTGCTGTAAGGATTGTGTCTATTGCGTTGCTGGGGTTTTGCAGCGGGGACGATTTGGCCGGCAGTTGTTGGTGATACAGAAGTTTCAGCAATCGCTCATCAGGTATGCTTGCACTGGCTCCGGAGCCGAAATGCGACACTGCCAAACGGACACCTGCACCCACGCGCGCGCGCGGAGTATGCTCTAGGAGCCCTCGTCGCTTCTGGCGCATGGCAATTGATTCTGGCATTCAAGATAAATAATTCGTGCGACTCAACTCCTGACTTTTGCTCTTTAGTCAGTATATGAAACCAATCACATCATCACGCACTTCATTGCAGGCTAATATTGCGCTACTTAGGTCGGAGCAACACTCATGTGCTTCTTTAGGCCAAGCCGCAGATTGAATGCGACATCCCAACCAGTGTGGAGGGAATCGTGACATTGGAGAAGCTCGTAAATTGAAACGGCCGCAACGTCCCAGTTTAAACCTACCCGAAACGCGATAGGCCAAAACTTTTTGTTGGGGTATTTTCTATTTCGCTTTCTTTATGCAAATAGTCAAGATTGAGTCTAGTCTTCGCAATGTCATATTGGTTTTGATCGGCGCAGATTTGGAACTTTGAGTTGCGCAGCAAAACGATAGAGGTAGACCATTTCTTAGACGCGAAAGGTGATCAGTTTATTTTCTTCTTGCCAGATGACCGTTTCCCCGTATAAGAGTCGCCCGTGCTCTCCTACTTGGGCTTTTCTTTGATGCTTTGACGTGAGTTCGAGATCACGTGATGTGTCCCGTACATGCATGCTTGATGACCTCGCGATGCTTCGTGAACTAGTGTTCATCATCTGCGAGTAAGCACCACATAATGCTGTTTGCCTTTGGTTTCAATGGGGATGACTTTTCCGAGGATGAAACATTAACCAGACCAAGCAACACTTTTAATCCGAAGCAAGTTAGTGGAGGGCAAGAGAGCGCTAGTGTCGAGCCAAAACTCCATAGTCTTGGCGATATTCTCAAGTCTTTGATAGGTGTTAGGCTCACCTTCGATAATTATCAAACGCCGAATGAAAACATTGTTTACAGAAGACAGCTTTTTGATGTCAAACATCAAGTCATGACTGAAGAAGACGGCGACGCCAATGAGGTGCACAGCATTCTCATGGGTAATTCATCTGAAGAAGTCGATGTTCGAAAGAACGTGTACGAGGGAGGTTTCAAGCTGTGGGAGTGTTCGTATGATTTAGTAGATAAATTGGATGCGTTATATGAAAACGGTGAAACTCAAAAGTTTGACTGTCTTCTCGAACTCGGTTGCGGCACTGCTCTTCCCACGTGCTATTTGATGATGAAACTTTTCAGCAGCAACGCGATCAAGCCATCTCATTTCGTCTTTTCAGACTTC
>JAKTYQ010000221.1:0-19890 GCA_030674525.1 Metschnikowia chrysoperlae
CAGAGTGTCATCGGCCCATGGGGTTGGTCCTCCCAAGAGCTCGAGACAATAGTCGATTCAGGAGGGGGGCGAGACTAACACCATTCTCCGCCTCCCGGCGCGGTCTGAATACGCCTTACGTACGACTTTCACAGACCAATTGAGGTTGCGCAAGTTTGTAAATGATTTATCAGTGGGTGCAAGTATTTCGCTCAAGTTCATTGGCCTCGGAAAGCCTAGTTTGTTTCACCAGTATCTCGAGCATGCACACTCATTGTAGAGGTGAGCTAACATAGCCTTTGAAGATACTGTTTCTAAACACAAGAGACATTCCATGTCCCTTCCAACCTTCGGTGCATCATGTATGGGCACATACTATAATGTGTTAGATCTTCGAAAGGAAAATTATTATTTATGGATATATCCAATACGAAAGTTTTTTCAAGATAACAAAACGGACTGGAGTAATAATTGTCTAGTCTGTCTTAAAAAGGATCTCATCTCACCTAAAAGGGATGCTTTTCTTGGGAAGTTTATTTCCTAATTTGAGCTTTCGCTAGGCACAAAACACAAAGCTCTAAGGGACAGTGCTAACAAATCAAAAACTTACTGAACCCACTGCTGAATGAAAGCAAAGCACCGCCGAGTTGTTGCTACCTCGAAAGCGGCCAAGTTATGGAGTGGCTTTAGGGATTTGAAGAAGCCGGAATCAATCATTACTCAGTGGTCAATTAAGGCGTACGCAGCTTTCTTTGTACACAAATGTATACATTCCTGATCTCTTCATCCATCCATCCTGTGAGTACCATTTGCTCTTTTGAGAGAGAAATGAATGCTATGGTGCACTTTGATACCTAGGGTTATATTACATAGTTGAATGCGATGCTCAAGAGGCCTGCCAGCGCGTATGCAATAATCTATTCTGACAGTTTTTATGAAAGTATGAAAATTTCCCCTGTAGAAGTTTATCTTAGCAATGGGCATGCCGCAACTCGATAGGATCGTCTAGATTTTCGTGAGCCCATACATATCACATGTTGGTGCCCGGTCGTACTGCTCACCTATTTCCGGGTTTTTCAATCACAGTATAAGCAATAGAATTTTTTCTCTTCTTTGGCTTTAATGATCAGCTTTTTGAGATCTGTCCCATGAGAAGAATGTCTTCACTCTCGAACATTTCAATTCGAGCTACTCACGATTATGTGAGACTCGTACGTAACACGGTCACATTTCTAGTATGCTATCAATTATGCATACGCCAGTTCCAGGTTTTGCAAATAGACCTCGCCTTTATCTAAAGCCAGTATTTCACCACTGCTTTCTTTTTATACGAACATATAGCATGAAAATCGACTGATAAAGCGGAGTCGCACCAGCGCTCATTGATAATATGAGAGTTTCGCTTTTGAGAGTTTTTCATGTCAGACGCACTTCTCCAATGCCATGGCCAAAATTATGGCGCAAACAGTGAGTTGTTCTTTGTCGGAAAAAAAAAGGAGTGAAAACCGAAGTATAGTTACTCTACTTCTGTTTTAGCAAGTCTCTACTTATCGAGCCAAGAGACTTTGACTTCATCACGATTCACTCGCCCTTGGTTCATACTGTGAAGACACCCGAGGGGATGCTGGCGGAGACAAAAGTAATCAAAGGAGTTTTGGATGCTGATCAGATTTTAGGTTCACACACCTTATCAAAGGACAGACATCTGTATTTGCGGAGAACTATACAGAGACATTTGACACAACGTATGGCTCTTGATATTGAAGACATCCAATCCTTAGCGGTGCGAGTCATATACCAGATAGCAGTAATGAACAGAACCTACCTGAAAATTGCCAAAGTCTTTCTTTCGGCAGTTGAGGCAATGTGATTGTGATTTCCAATCTCAGAAATATCAAAGCAAGTCGTTTTTCAATGAATCTTTTGCTCATTTGAGGCGCTAGAAATGGCGATGATGAACATACTGCGGCTCTGTGTTCGTTAGCCTCGTGGAGCTTTTTGGGTAATTAAATAATTGTGGTTTTGGACCAAGTTTCTATCGACTTCATTGTTGATCGGACCTTGTTACACTGAAAGCTCTCATCGGTTAATCAAACTGTAGGTTTTGATACCTTTTGGCGTGTTACCTCCACGCGTTTTGTGAGGGACCAATATTCTTCCTGGTGGACTCAGTTATACCAATGATGTGCAAAGCGTAATCCTCTTATCGGGCTGCTGCTGAAGAATGCGCGGTGGTTTGAGAATTACTCGAGGGTAGTTATGATGCTTTTTTGCGTTTCCACTCCCTCGATAAGCAGAAGCCTTTACGCGATTTCACAGATCAACTATCATCCACGAGCTGCAAACACACTTCAAGCGAAGTTTCAAAGTCCGCTTGATTCATCACAATGACATCCCTCATTATGCTCTTGTCTAGTGATGGAAAAATTTCAGAGAGCTGAGCATAAGTTTCGTCCACTTGAGCTCTCGTGGACACAGTTTGACCTCCTTGGTCTTCAGAGTTGCTGTCGCCATTGGAAGCATCCGATATAGTTCCATCAGTTGGGGCAATGAGATTACTAATTGACTTGGAGAACAATTCAGCACTTGCCACTAAAACACTCGATGGCAACATGCCTGACCTAGAAGGAGGCTGCACGGCTTTGCTTGCCGCATGACCTTGCCCCGTTTGCTTTTGATTTTCTCTGGCTCTTTGGCGTAACTCTGCATCCCATGCTTCAATATGAGCATCATAGTGACTTTGTTCTATTGTCAAGTCTTCCCTTTTGATGTTTTGAATGAAGGCAATTGCACCTTGCATCGTTGATAAATAATAGCTAGTTTCTCCGTGATTCAACCAATTCTCACCTCTGAACCTTTCGATGTAGTGCAAATTACTGATGAGATTTTCAGTTTTGGCCTTCAATATGACAAGGATAAGCAAAGGGATGAACGCGTCAGCATTCGTTTCTTGGTCCGTAACTCTCAACAAGCTGAATAAAATCTTGCATGCGTTCAATATGCAAATTATCTTGTCTCTTGGAGCGCGATATTTGTTGATTTTGTTCAACTCCCTCGAGGCATACTCCATATAGTCAATCTCATCTCCAGACGAGGTTCTCTTCTTTTCGGAAAGACCGTCAAGGTCTACATCTAGATGTACTCCCAGAATCCAGCTGAATTTTTCTAATTGAGTTGCAAGAGCGGCGTCATCGATCAAGTCTTTCGTTAGGGCGGATTGTAATCGACCGGTGAATTTATTTTGCGCTTCTGGCGGAAAACAAAACTCGTATAATCTGTTCATGATTAATTTTTCGACGCCTTCTACCGAGTTCTCCAAGTCTTTCTCATCCATGGAGGCAAAAGGCTCGTACATTCGAAACTTTTCGGCGATGAATTTTTTGAAGTCTTGGACTGCCTTCATCATTTGACTTGCGGATAATGAGCTTGCCTGCCTCGCGAAAGACATCAAGAAAGATCGAATGTATTTCACAATAGGTTCTGCGTCTTTGTTTCTCAATTGAGAGAGAAAAATTTGAAAGTCGAATGGCCTATGTGACTGCTGATGCTGTTCCCTGGCGTCCACTAAAAGCTTGGTGGCTTTTACTATGGAGTTTTTTCTCTGAGCACTGGGCCTTTGGGATTTGGATTCATCACTGTTGTCTTTCGCACGATGCAAATGTCCTTCTGGAATCTGGATTTGCACTTCCTCGACGAAAACCGCATTCTTCATGGCGAAAAGATCATTTGCGCTCGCGGATGGCGAGACTTCTAGGGCCAGTTCCTCCTGTGTGTCTGGTTTACTCTCGAGAGAAGGTCGCATACGGTTGTCATCTCCCACGGTAATACCCTCTACAGTGTATGGCTGCATCAGCATTGATTGGCTATCGGCCGCGTCAGTGTTCACAGACCTGTCACCAGTGACATGCTTTTCCCGGGCAGGGACATCTCTCAATGTTGAAATATGATCGGACGTTTCTACTTGTCCCGCTTCGTCCTTCAGCTGAGTCTTGAGACTCCCTTCCTCCGTAGGAATACCAGTCGGAGCTTCTTCGATAGCTTGATTTGATTTTTCAGCCGATCCCCTCCTGTGATTATGCTCTATTTTCAGATTGTGGGTCTCGTCGTCGCGGTCCGGCTGTTCTAAGCCTTTAAACTTCTCGGAATTCTCCTGCTTCAGGTCATTAACCTCGAAGTTTTTTTTAGTTTCAAGATGAAACTTCTCAAAAATGCTTAGCAATTCTATTTTTTCCCCACTTTTGGCTGCCTCTTGAGCCTTGAGCGAGGTGGAGATGAGGCCGCCAGGGGCTGCTGTATTCTCCACGCTACCAGTGTTTGAGGATAAGTTCGGCGAGCCTGTTTGCGATTGGAGATGAACCGAATGCAAATCACGTGTCTGTGAACCGGATTTGGGGTCAGAGTGGCTAGCTTTATGTGTTGCAGAAACCGGTAGGGAGGTTGTGTTGGTGTTGGTCGTGAAAGTGGTCGGTGTTGACTTGGAAACATTAAAATTGAACAGGCCAAAATTTGACATTGCGAACACGGGTCTATCTATTATTTTTCCCAAGACTGATAATACCAGTAATCTATGTAGCTTGGATGAGCGTATAAAAGTTTCAAGTTTGTTATAGATAGTATAGTATTTAGATGTGGGTGGGTTTATTCTGAGCTTGAGATCCTGAGACGCGCAGACACTTGAAGAATCCGGGATCTTACACGATATGAGAGTTATTGCATGAGCGAGAGCTGCAGAGGTGGAAGCGATAGAATTGATACACGCAATCAAAAGGGAGTGTATAAATGAAAGCTGTCTATTTGAGGGAGAGCTTTAACTTGAGCTTACGCTTGGGCTCTTCAACGGGAGCGTCTGCCTCATTCTCCTCAGTCAGTGCCCCGGTGGTCGCATTCTCCTCACCTTCCGCTGCAAGATCTTTTGAGCTTTGCTGTTCACTCGGTATCAGACCCGCTGTGATTTCATTACTCAAGCCTGTTGGCGAAGGGGAGTTGGATGGCTGGCCGTGTATGTAAATCTTAGTCTTCTTTCTCTTTGCCACTTTGCCAGGAGACAGTTCGCGGGAAAATGGGTTCGCAGCTCGAGATCTATCTGAAGCTGGCTCTTCCAGGGAAGCTCTCTTGAAAGGTTTGGGTTTTTCGAGATGGCTTAGAGCCCGATCACTTCTTTCTGTAGCCCGACCATTCAATTCGTGCTTATCTGATTTGCAGTTCTTTAAATCAAGTAGTGGGGCGAGCTTGGGAGTGTTATCATCCACTTTGTTCGGCCCGCGCACGAGATCATGCAGCACACCACTCCCTATATTTTCGCCATCATTTGAGCTGCTATCCTTGTCCGCGTCTATAAAATCCGGTTGGACCTTTCTTTCGGGAAAGGGTTCAGCCGAAATTTCAACCTTTTTGCCTTTCAAGAAGATTTTGACATATCTCGGGGGTCTCTCGTGTTTGCTCAAATCGACGAGCCTCAACTTGTTCTCTGCTCTTTTGAAGATCATTTTGACAACAAGTCCATCACCTATCTCGCAACTAGTTGTGCTAGGTTGAAGAGCGCCGAGCTTTTGCTTGTTAAGACTGAACTTAATCTGCATTTTATTACTCGAGTCTCGCAGAACTAATTTGCCGGAGGCAAGACTTGGAAGCTCGACCTTCTTTTCCTCTTTGGGCTTGACTTCGGTATTACTGGAAATCTTGAGTTTCAACTTCGGTGCAGCTGGGGTTGCATCTCTTGGGTCGACTGAGATTGGCTCTGGTATTCTAGTTTTGGGCTCTCCTTTTTCGATTGGGCCGCTAGGCTTAGTCCTGCTCTCTGTCAGGATTAGTTTAGTGCTCAATTGAATCTTGAACCTCGCCTCACGTTTGATGGTGACCATCCCATCACCCGTTATTTTCGCGATGATCTTCTTTTTGAGCTCCTCAAATGGAACACAAGGTACCGAAATGGTGACAGGAAAAGATGCTACAGCATCGTACAATATATCACAGAGTATGAAAATCACTTTTTTGTCGCTCAAGCTCAAAAGTGATGTGTGAAGCAACTCCCAGAGAGTTGATTGTAGCCCGATACCAATGGCCAATTCACGCCGTAAGACCTCAATAGCTCCTTTTATGGTGGCACGAGCAAATGCGTCTCTTCGCATGTTCATCTCTGACGTTTGAGACTCTTCCACTACCACCATGCTACTCTTTTTGAGCAAATTTCCATTGAATCCCTCTTGTTCCTCCGATGCTCTGAATTCAGGGTCATCTATGGCTGACGGAATACCTTGAATTGCTGCTTCACTAATGGAGTTAACGAGCGCGCATAGCAATTTGGACTGAAAGTGAGCCGAATTTCGCTCAAGTAGACAAACTCGCAAAAAATATTTTAGAATTTCAGCATTCTTAAGACCTCCAAGTAAGAACAAACCCTCGAAAGCCAAAATTCTCTGCTGGGGATGGTTCTTAGGATGAGTCAAGTGAAGTAACTCTTCAAAAGTCACTTTGCACAAATTGCTTCTTGCCAAACGAATTTTCTGCTCCAAGCAAGTATTCAAGACATGTGCTTGATAAGAAGGCACCCAGAGATCCAACTTTTCTAGTCTCTCGATCTCGTCCACCACTATTTTGACAAACCTCCCATCTTTATTTTCCTCCTCAAGAACTGTCAAATCTTTCGAGAGATCTTCCATAACGGAACCATCTTCATTGATTGGTATCACCGACTTTACCAAGGCTCGCACGAGCGCAGATACATAAAAGCAATCCTCGAAGTCATTGCTTGAGTTATCGTTGTACTTTAACAAGTTGTAGAGCAAGTTCTTGACTTTGGGTGGAGACAATCCGTGTTCGTCCTTGACGCGCGCCAAAATTTCTGGTATAGCTTTCTGCACGAAATACTCACCAAAATCTTGAAAATTGTTGCTTTTTGGGATGAGACTATTGTCAAAGCAGTACAAGTGTTTAAAAGCCAGAAGCAAAAAGTTGAGACCCAAATATTGGTTTCCGCTTCTCGACGCACTGGCTAAGGCCTTCGCCGCTGCAATTCTGACACCATAAAAGTACCTTGAATCTATCAAGGTTCTCGTCAACATTGTGCAATAAACAGCATTAGGCTTTTCTTGAGAGCCAAAGAACTCGCATGCACTTATTTGGGCCTCAATGTCTCGGTCTTGTTGTAATTGAGACCCGAACATGTAATCGGGTTGCTTGAGATTGAAAGTCGCAATCCATTCGAAGTCAGTGTCTACTCTTAACCACTCGAAGGGATCCAAAAATTCTTCATCCCTCTTAGGCCATTCTTCGAATTTCCAGTTCCTCAAATCATTTTCTTCCTCTAATACGTCTCCTAATTTGGAGAACACCAGACCGCTTTCCCCAGTTTCTTCTTTGCTTTTCTTCAATCTTTTAAACTTTGTGTTATATTGTACATCAAATTTGACAACTTTGTCTTTGATGTCAACGATGTGCTCATATGGTGTTCCATCAGCCTCATGAACTCGAATAGTCATTGGGCCCAAAAATGTTTGCTGAACGGGAAAAGTCTGTTCCAGATTGAGAAAAGAAATCGCATCCCTCATAAATGTGTCGGCTTTTGGATGGGGTGTCCTGGCTTGTTGTAGCTGGCTTTGTCTTATAATGACTTCTATGAGAGATCTCTTTTTGTTGAATTTTTGTGTAATGTTGAAAATGGGTGTTCCAACTCCATACACCCATTGCTTGAAAAAGGACTCTAGTCTGTTTCTGTTCACTTTTTCGCACACGTACTGAAAATGCAAAGTGGACAATGCTCCATTTGGTAAGTCGCCAGATATAGCTTGCAAGAACAATTTTGGCAAGACCCGCATGAAGCCGAAGGATTTGTCTGTCTTGGTCATTCTGCGGTCAAGTATGAAAAGAATTATGGGGGCTTTCAATCGGATAAAGTCAAAGCTGGACTCTGATATGGGTGCCTCGAAAGCCTGTAGACCAAGCGGCCGCTGGCCAACGTCTTGTTCAACAATTGCGGCCATCTTTTGCCTGATTTGGTATCGAAACTCATTTGAGCCAACAAGGGATTTAATGAACTGAAAACTCATAAATTTGGCAATACCTATCGTGCACCACAAGTCATTGAACCCCAATGGAACTATACTGATGCCGGACCATTGCGCGGCAATACATTCGAGTATCTCCTCAGTTGTGGTGAACATCGGCTCGATGATGGTCGCAGGATATAATAAATCTGCATGGAGCAACGATAACCCAGCGAAATTATTCCTCGGATAGCGAGAGTCTTGAACGAAAGCGATCCCGTATGAGCTGAAGGGGTAAGATCCGTACTCTTTCAGAAAAAAGTCTAGAGCCTTTTGAGCAAAAATGCAAGTGTTTTTTACCATTTCTTCTTGTCCTGGAAGGTAAAAAAGAGACACCAGGGAATTTGTTTCATCCTTCTCCATTGCCTCAAGTTCCTCATCCAGCTCATGTGCCTTTACTGAGCTATCACTAAAATCGGATAGTTCGATGCTTTGATAGGCCCCCACGGCCCATCCTATGTGATGGGCGCACACAGGATTGAACACAGACCAGGAAACAAGTTTTTTTAAAAGGTTTGTCGGATGTGGTGCCTCCTTGGTGTTGATTACATCGCCAGTGCACACAAACAAGTCATAGTTTTCTCTGTCATCATCATCCTCGTCAATCCCAATTTCCTTGTCAGAGTCTTCTGCATCATCGCCGAATTTCATTTCGGCGCCTTCGCTTAGTGTAGCTTTTTCGGTGTTTGTGAGGCCTGAGGTCTTTTCACGGGAGCCTTCGAGAGATGCAGCATCTGCAATGTCGTTGACAGACCTCGGGATACTGAGTTCTATGGACCAACTACTTCTCTCATGGAGACTATCGATGCATGGAACCCATGATGACGCAGAAATGTTGTGTTCAGAATTGCTGGTGTAGACGTGCCACATCCGTTTGTCCATCAGCGAATTGCACACAAAATTGAGCCCGTCCTTAGGGTTTATTATTTCGTACTCTATCCCTATTTGTATCGGGCTGTACACCTCGCTAATGCCACTCTTCAGCCGAAGATGGCCTGGGGTGAAGGTGGAGGGTAGAGCAGAGTTGGGCGTCTGCAGGATGTTGTTCATGTCGGTTAGTTCGAACTTGGTATTCTCCGGGAGCATGATCATGAGCTCTTCCGTATTGAGGGTTTCATCGCTCTCGCCAAAGTTATTTTCATCATCCTCCAAATGGCCGAAGATATGACTTAGCTTCTGACGCAAGAGGTGATGTTGGTAAATAGTAAATTCAGACGAATATTCATCCCACACATTGGGTACTCGCGTGGTTGCACACTTTTCAAAAATTTTCGGGTCATTGATGTATAATTGATCGTTGTGCACGTAGTCACTGAGCTCCGAACCATTTATCGTCACCTTCTTAATGCTCATGGAACGTGCATCTAGCCGAATGACACGAAGTGAAGACGACGTCGGCACAATAGAGAGCTCGGTATAACCGTGTATACGCTTTCTGCACATGTCGATGTCAAGATTGACCAGCTGATGAGCTATTTGAAATTTCTGCGTCAGGAGGCTGCCGTACTTTGACCTCCCTGCTCTGAGTTTGGGTGTCTCTCCAGGCGCGGAGTGGGTTACGTTCACTCGCGGCGTGGGCACAGCCAGCGGAAGCCGGTCTTGTTGGTATGTAGTCAGCATATTTTAGTGCTCAAATTCGGCAGATGGTTTGAGTTGAGGCTAATTTGTTAGGTATTTGATTCTCAAAGCTGTGCTTCGTGGTACTGTTTAGTTTCGGGGAAATGGAGTTGCGCGACATGCTTCAACGCAGGACAGCGACCACAGGCAAAGTGATAAACATAACGAGACGCGGAAGGATTTAAAGACAATCAACGCGACTTTTCTATGATCTTTAATTCTTTTCTGAATTCCCACTATCTGGCAAGAAAGCTAACGAGGATTTAGGAAGAGCCACAAATGCAACAGGGTTCAAAGTACCGCTACAGAGCCCCGTTGCACTTGCAGCTTCGCGCATGCTTATATGGGAATGTTTACATTTCGTTGTCACGAGTCACCCCTCAATTTTCAGAACCTGTTTTTCTCTTGAGTCTATTCATCAATCTTTCTTTCTGTGAAATTGATGAAAGTTTTTCTCATTCGACGAAAACTTGATTTTTACGGTCGTTATTCGACCTCGCGAATTTTAAATTTGTGGAAAAGCTGTAATCATTGGGGAAAATAATTTCTGAAAATAAAGATTATATTCCCCTTCCGATCGATATATAAATTCACCTCTGTGTCGAGGCCTCTCGGCATTCAAGTTGAGTGATTACATGGCCTTTTTCACTGCTGCTTAATTTTCATTGTCAGTGGAAGTCACAGCCATCTGGGCGATGAAAACCTACATAATTTTGACACGCTGCCAGGCCAAGACTTCAACGTAAGGCACGGTAGCGAAGCTGGCTAGGGTTGTATATATATTCATATATAGTTTATGAGGGAACTGGGTAAGCAGTCTTAGCACCCAGTCCTCAGTCAGATGTATCGAGCAAAAAAAAAGAGCGGTGCAGACGCTATGGCACTGACAAATAACTCAGACGTAGTGCGCCACCATGCAAAGTGGAGTAATCAGCAACACAGCATCGGAGCTGACCAGTATTTTCCACGAGTGCCTGGCATGCAACTCTGGCTCTCCCAGTCCTTATTAATGAGTTTCGAGTAAAATGACCTCTTTAAAAAAAGATAGAAAACAAGACAATGTAGGATCTTCATGAAGCGTTTCTTCGTGTTCATTGAGTTCATGAAGGCAACGAGGCTAACGTTCGAGTAAAGTATATCTAACATTTTGAAATATCACCTCTAATGCCAAAGTGTATGGACATCAAGCCGTCTGAGTGCTGTGAGTTTCGTCAGACTCAAAACAAGCCTCCTTTCCCACTCTATAATAGTCTTTTGAGTTTACACTTTACAGAAAGTCCGTCGTTGATGAGCCCTAGGGTTGGCGCTGCTAATACCTGACCGGTTTTTTCGTCGATAATGACGGGAAAAGCCTCGAAATCAAGCCTTGAATACTTCTCATTTGACGAGATGTAGGGAAATGCGTTCACAAGCTCCCTCTTCATCGAGCTGCGATAATAACGAATTTCAACACCTGCATCATGGTTCGATATTCTAATCCACCAAATTCGGTCAAATAGTTTCCACGAGGAGTCTTTGGGACCAACACGTGTCTTGTAATGACGAATGATATCTCTCTGAGGGCTTTGTCTGAACAAGTGAAAATCCACATTCAGGCCTTGAAGATTCAAGTGGAAACTCACGTTTAGATACGTCATGATGAGCGTATTTTCTGGCTTATTGAGCCAGCCCCCAACTCGAGCCATCGCGTGTCGTTCGAGTTTGGCAAAAGACCAGTGAAAGTGTTTTGCAGAAGAGAGAGGGTAGATGACTTCATAAAGCCATCTGGCCAAAACAGGATGTCGTGTGTCCCTTAACTGCTTAAGCGGGATGGAAAACTTGACACTAGCCATTAATTCATCAAATTGAAAATCATTTGATCGAACACATCGATCTAATTCTAATTTTTCTGTCTCATACGATTGAACCAACTTCGTCACTTCATCTGTGGTTTTCATTAAAGACTGCCGAGAAATGCACTGAATGTCAGGCCTCGAATCAATCAATTTCGGGACATACTCGTTAATCATATACCGCAAGAGATTCCTCTTCGTGAGTGAGATGTCTTGGTTTGAAACGTCCTCAAACCATTCGACATCATTCTCCACACTTGTCTGACGAATGGTGGCTTTTTCAAAAACAAGCAAAGGTCTGTATACACGAATGCATTCTGAACCAATCGGAGAAGCCAAGAGAGGCAATGGAGACATTTCTCTCAACCCAAGCAAGCCAAACATGGTGGAATTCATCTGAAGTCTTTGAAGAAAAGTCTCGAGCTGGTCGTCCCTATTATGAGCGACCAAAATGGCTTGCGAACCGGAGCCGAGGCACTTTTGCCGAAGGACTTGATAGCGTAACTTGCGAGCAACTTCTTCGAAATTTGTAATTGAACGAACATCTTGCGTGTATTGCAATGTTTCAACACTATGGTCAAGTCCCCATGACTTAGCAATCTCGCCAACCTTTAGAGCTTCTCTGGCGGACCCTTCCCGATAGCCATGATCTATGGTGATGGCAGATATGCTGATCTGTGGATGAATCTTCTTTTTATACTGTGAGAGTAGATATGCCAAGCACATCGAATCGACACCACCCGAAAGAGCAAGGGTGAGACGGTTAGGAATATTGTTTTGGAAACATCGTAGAAGTTGCTGATGGAAGTCGGAAAGAGAAATTGCTCGGCTCATATGACATCCAATCTCATGCCGTCTAACGAGGTGGATCGGTGACGTTAGGTACATGGTGCGCACAATTCCCGTGAGGTTTTGGCCTGTCTGGCTTCGATGACGCAATCAAAGTGAAACAATCAGGCAGCTTGGAAACTCGTTTGTATTGAAAGCATGATCAGTAGCGACATCAAAGTGAAAAATTGGCCCTTGATCTACCCTCAAATTATTGAAATTAGAAGAGGGTGGAAGCGGCTACGAAGTCAGATTCAGGGGAGTATCAGTACACATCAAGACAAAGTAACATCGAATATCTGAGCACTCGTGATCTACATCTCTCTGAAACTAAAGTTTTTGAAGTCATCCCACTTTTTTTATCTACCGAAGAACAAAATTAGAATGTCTTCCCAATTTGTTGACGGGGAATATTCGTTAACGGGGTGCGACAGGTCTATTGAATGCACCCGTGCACCTTTTGAACTATGAGTAATCGCGCGGCGGTGGGAAAAAAAAAGCTTGAATTTCAGGACCTGACGGTTAAGATAGTTCTTCTTAAACACTAGCGCTATGGCCGAGGAATCAAATACCTTTTTCAATTTCCCAAGGGAGGAGGAAAAAGTCATTGCGCAATGGGATGAGCTCAAAGCGTTCGAGAAGACGCTTGAGTTGACTAAGGACTATCCCCGCTTTGCCTTTTTCGACGGCCCACCATTCGCCACGGGAACACCGCATTACGGCCATTTGTTGGCGTCTACCGTCAAAGACATTATTCCACGTTATGCTACAATGAACGGGTACCACGTTGAAAGAAGATTTGGGTGGGACACGCACGGCTTGCCCGTTGAGCACGAGATTGACAAAAAGTTGGGCATTACTGGGAAAGAGGATGTGATGAACATGGGTATCGACAAGTATAATGAGGAATGCCGCTCGATTGTAATGCGCTACGCCGATGAGTGGCGCAGGACCATCCGCCGCTTAGGCCGCTGGATCGATATGGACAACGATTACAAGACGTTGTACCCTGAGTTCATGGAGTCCGTCTGGTGGGCGTTCAAGCAGTTATTCGAGAAAGACGCCGTATACCGTGGTTTGCGTGTAATGCCCTACTCAACTGGATGCACCACGCCGTTGTCAAACTTCGAGGCACAGCAGAACTATAAGGATGTGAACGACCCTGCAGTCACCATTGGCTTTCCATTGGTGGACGACGAGAACACCTGGTTGGTGGCCTGGACAACTACTCCGTGGACATTACCCTCCAATATCGGTCTTGCTGTACACCCAGAGCTTGAGTACGTTAAAATCTTTGACGAGGACAAGCAGAGACATTACATCTTGTTGGAGAAGTTGCTCAAGTCATTGTACAAGAAGCCAGCTGCCGCGAAGTACAAAGTGGTAGACAGATTCCCCGGTAAGAATTTGGAAGGTGTCAAGTACGTGCCAATGTTTGACTACTTCTACGAGAAGTTCAAGGAGCACGGTTTCCGAGTAATTCTTGCCGACTACGTCACCGACGACTCTGGTACAGGTATTGTCCATCAGTCTCCTGCGTTTGGTGAGGTCGATTTTTTTGCTGCCACTGAGGCAGGGATTATCAACGAAAAGAGAACGCCTCCAAACCCGGTGGATGACAACGGTAAGTTCACCGCTGAAGTCGGTGAGTTTGCGGGCATCTACGTCAAGGACGCCGACAAGTTGATCATCAAGAAGTTGACCGAGAACGGCAGAATGTTGCTTGCCACGCAAATCAACCATTCGTACCCATTCTGCTGGAGATCGGATACGCCCTTGTTGTACAGAACCGTGCCTGCATGGTTTGTGCGCGTTGGTGATATTATTCCACATATGTTGGAAAATGTGGAGAAGACAAACTGGGTGCCCAGCACCATCAAGGAGAAAAGATTTTCCAATTGGATTGCCAACGCCAGAGACTGGAATATTTCTAGAAACAGATATTGGGGAACTCCACTTCCATTGTGGGTGAGTGAAGACTACGAGGAAATGGTTTGTGTTGGCTCAATTGAGGAATTGAAAAAATTGTCTGGTCGCGACGACATCACCGACCTTCACAGGGACAGCATCGACGACATCACTATCCCCTCTCAGCAAGGCAAGGGCGTCTTGAGAAGAATCGAGGAGGTTTTTGACTGCTGGTTTGAGTCTGGATCTATGCCTTTCGCTTCCAAGCATTACCCATTTGAGCAAAAAGAGGATTTCCACAAGGGCTTCCCTGCAAACTTCATCTCCGAAGGCTTGGATCAAACCAGAGGCTGGTTTTACACTCTTACTGTCTTAGGTACGCATTTGTTTAACACAGCTCCTTACCAGAACGTGATCGTTTCCGGTATCGTCTTGGCTGCCGACGGTAAGAAGATGTCCAAGAGATTAAAGAATTATCCTGACCCAGGTATTGTCTTGGAGAAGTATGGTGCTGACGCTTTAAGATTGTACATGATTAACTCACCAGTCTTGAGAGCCGAAACATTGAAATTCAAGGAAGAGGGTGTCAGAGAAGTTGTTTCGGCTGTTTTGTTGCCATGGTTCAACTCCTTCAAGTTCTTTAAAGATGCTGCCGACGTCTTCAAAAAGGAGAACAACGTCCAGTTTGTCTACGAGTCGAGCTTGGTGTCGGACAATGTCATGGACAAGTGGCTAATGGCTTCCATTCAATCTTTAGTGAAGTTCGTTCACGAGGAGATGCAGAGTTACAGGTTGTACACCGTTGTTCCAAGATTATTGTCCTTGATCGACAACTTGACTAATTGGTACATCAGATTCAACCGTCGTCGTATCAAGGGTGACAACGAAGGTGATCTTGAAGACACCAAAAAGGGTCTTAACACATTGGCTGAAGCCTTGTTCATTTTATGCAGACTCATGGCTCCATTCACGCCTTTCTTGGCTGATGGTATCTACCAAAAGTTGAAATCTTACTTCAAGACCGAAGACTTGATCAAGGATAGCGTCAACCCGGAGGCCAAGGCTGTCGAGTCGGTTCACTACTTGGCATATCCTGTTGTTAAACAAGAATTATTTGACTCGGCCATCGAATTGGCTGTGTCCAGAATGCAAAAGGTCATCGACTTGGGTCGTAACATTAGAGAGAAAAAAACCATCTCTTTGAAAACTCCTTTGAAGGAGTTGATCATTTTAAACTCTGACGCCGGATATTTGAAGGACATTGATTCTTTGAAATCCTACATTGTCTCTGAATTGAACGTGCGCAGTCTTGTCATCAGTTCCGATGAGGAGAGGTACGGTGTGCAGTACACAGCGGTTGCTGACTGGCCTATTTTAGGTAAAAAATTGAAGAAGGAGGCCAAGAGAGTTAAAGCGGCTTTACCTAAGGTTTCGTCGAATGAGGTAAAGCAGTTTGCGGAAACTGGCAAGCTCATTGTTGACGGAATTCAGTTGGTCAGCGAGGACTTGCAAGTCCAACGTGGTTTGCCCGAGGAGGAAGTCTCCTCAGGCCACGAGGCAAGATCCGAGAAAGACGTCTTGATTATCTTGGACGTCAACTCTTACCCTGAGTTGCAAAGTGAGGGTTTGGCCAGAGAATTGATCAACCGTATACAAAGGTTGCGCAAGAAAGCTGGCTTGAACGCCACTGATGAGGTTGCTGTTCAGTACAGCTTGACTAAAGATACCATCGACTTTGAAAATGTGATAAAGGGTAATGAGGAGCTCATCCTTAAATCCACCAAGAGACCTTTGAGTGTTTTTACAGATGGTAATGCAGATGTCATCATTGATGAGGAGCAAACCATCAACGACACCATCTTTAACTTGAGATTGTTGCAGTTGTGATGTATATAAACACCAAATAAATCATTGAGCAGAATGGTATATAGTATAAGCCACATTCACGATTATCAAGGAAGAGATGCCGTTCCCTGAGATGTCACATTTCGAAGACGCTGAGCCCTGCACCGCCCACGACGGCGAACATCTTGCCGTCAAACTCCCCACTCACAGAGCAGCCTGTGTCGGCGACAGATGTGTAAGTTGCCGATTCGCATACAAGTCCTTCAGCGTAACTCCATTTTCGAACAATTTGATCGACTGAAGTCACTAAAACCAGGCAATCTCCTGCCACAGAGATCCCCGTGATAGTAGCAGAAGCTGCTGTTTCCACAAAACATTCAATAGTCAACAACGCGTCCCTAGCATTCATATTCAAGTCAGCGGACATTAAAGAATTGTCATCTCCTCCACAAATTACTTTCCACGTGTTATGCCTGACTGGTATCAAGAGAAGAGCTTTCACTCCGCTTTGATGAACCTGCTGTTTGATGATCGGAGCGGCAAAAGTGAGTGGCTTGTATGGTAATTTACCTACGATGGAATGTGTTACATCCCACATGCTCAAGAACCCATCAGTAGTCCCGGCCATCAAGAAGAGCCTCCCGTCCGACTTGATTAGCTCGATATTGAGGATGCAAAAGGTGCTGTACACATCCTCGGCCACTAATGAGAATACTCTTGTGGTCTTTTCTAGATGAAAGATTCTGATCACTGAATTTGAATATCCCGCGGCGATGTAAAAACCATCACAGCAAGTCACAGAGGAAATATCCATAACTCTTAAGTCGGGGTTTTTGCCCGAGGTCTCTATTCTTGCGTGCTCTTTAACACTGATATTGCTGGGTATATCGCGGTTGAGTTTCCATACGATCAATTCTTCGTTAGCAGCCGAGCTGGCGAAAAACTCATCGTCCAAAAATTGTACGGCCTGTAGACCAGAGACGTGGTTATTCATGGTCCATTTGTAGGTTATGGCATGCTGCGAATTGACATATCCGACCTTGATGGTAGCGTCTTCTGAAGCCAGAACGAACAACTTTGAGTCGTCGGGCTCTCTGCGCGAACAGAGGGCCAAACTTCGGATTTCGCGCCCATGCGTCCCCGATAAAAGAATTCCTTCTCCAGCAAGGCAAAATCTATTGTGGAGATATTTGGTTACCAAGCTGGTATTCCTGAGAAACCCAAACTTGTAATTACCACTCGCCCCCTGGAGCAAGAACTCCCACCTTCTGTGAGCGCCCCCACAAGGCACGTGATCAATCTCCAATTGTCGAGTCTCATTCCAAAGAAAGAAAGAACCTGACCTGAAGCCGTATATATATAATTGATCGTGTTCATAAAATGATCCCTCAACAAAGCCTTTTGTGAATTTGTTTTGATGAAGAATTTCGTGCTGAATTGACGATCCATTTGCGGTAAACTTCACCATCATGTAAGTTCCATCACGAACTGTAATCGCGACCACTAGATAATCAACAGTGGAGTGAACCTTCGAGATCGAAGTAACGGTATCACCAGGACATATCTTTCGTATGAAGTCCAGCTGAAGCTGTGAGCCCTGCGTCAACTTGTACGCGACGAAGTTGGCATGTCTGGAACCCACTAACAACATCAAGTGATCTGAGTCAAAAAATATTGATGTGGGAGTAAAGACACGGGGATCTGGATTATCCAATTCATGGCTTTGTAACAAAGTTACATCATTGTTTTCGAAAAGGAACTCTTTTGCCAAAAGAGGGAACTTGCCCGCAGGGCTCACTAATAACAAGAGTAGACGATCAGGGGAAGACCATGATAACACGTTGATAATTTTAATTGGCTGAAGCGATGAGTTCGGAATGATCTTAAGATGTGTAGGAAGCAGTGACAAACCCAGAAAGCCAGCAATTATAAGGTCACCCGATCTGGTGCAAATGACAACATGGCTGGCTGAGGGAAAGCTGCACAACATGCTAAACTCCCTCATAGAATTCGCCTGCTCTTTCGGAATTTCAACCAAGCTCCAGCCTTGGCTTTTGGTGTGGCAGAAGACTCTTCCAAGGTTTGTCAATACTACTATTCCGCCAATTTTTGGAAGCTGCACAAAATGCTTGATGACCTCTTTTTTCTCGAGTATAATGGCACAATCCCTTTGAATATCACCTATATCGAATGTCAGAAACGAATCTTTGTCGTCGAATGCATCAAGCAAACGCACTTTTCCGTCTGCTCCACCAGTCAAAATACACTGCCAAGATTGAGACTCCGCGTCACCACTCCAAACGTGCTTTCCCTCATGGCAGTTGTCAAAGCTTTTGACTTGTTTTAAAGCTGTGCCACCGACATCATAGTTCCATAGACGAGCCGAACAGTCTTCTCCCGTACTAAAAATTTTGACAGATGTTGAGGTAATTTCATAGAACAGCAAAGACCAGACACGCGATCCATGGCCCCACCCAGATGCCAATAACTCCCCTGTTGAAAAGGAAAAAAGCTTTACTGATCGATCGTCCGAGCATGAAATTACATACCGGGCATCTACATCCATTTGGACAGCAAATATCGAGCCTTCATGGTCCGTGAAATTGTGGATAATTTCTCGCGTGTGCAAATCCCAAATGAGAACTCCGTTCATGACTGTCCCCGCCGCGATATACACGCGTCCGTCGTTGCAACGCTGGATAGTCCCACTATAGAGAATGGACTTTTCGTTACAATGCAACTTTTGCGGAAGTTGGGTGATCTCACAGGTGCTGGAGATCTTCACCTTTAAAACCTCATTGTGTGAGGTTAGAATGAGAAGCTCCGATGGTATTGTGAAATCAACAGCGACAATCCATTCATTAATGGCTTTTTCTTCATAACTCTTGGTGTTAAGGTTCACAATGGCAAATGATCGCCCTCCGCTCACTGCCACAGAAGACCCATCTTGCGATATAGATATGCAATGTATCTTATTTCTCTTGAAAATTCGCTCCTGCCAAATTTGTTCCAGTAAGCCAGTGCTTTTGTCAACACGAACAATCCTCAAAAACGGGCCATATCCAACAATTACATGCGAGGAGTCGAGGAATTTAATTGCCGTAACGGGACCATAATGGACGCATTCATGAAGCTGACCTTCCAGGACCGACGAGATGTCGTTCCTAGTCATATTTGACATGATTACCTTCAACTTGTCACTCAGACGTCTGGTATACAGAGATCACCAGATACTCGATATGGCGTTTATGTGATAGAGCTCAAAAGCAGACGAGAATAAGGACGGGAACTTGTTTTTCACCATCTCATCTTGCAATCGTTTTCACGAATTTATCTGCTTAGGTGCAGTCCGACCATAGTTTTGACGCTGACGCGATTTGGTACAGTGATCCCCTGCTTACAAATTGGTGGACACAAGTGATGCTTTTAAAAAGGATTGCAGAAGACCTCTTGGCAAGCCGAGAACTGCCTAAACGAGATTTTACTTCATTTTGAAAAAACTTTAAAGACAAAAGATAAAAAATGATTTCGCCCAGGATCGAACTGGGGACGTTCTGCGTGTTAAGCAGATGCCATAACCAACTAGACCACGAAACCTTTGATGATGCAGAAAAATTTAAGGGATAATGCAGTGCCGTCTATGTTTGATATCACCTGTTTATACGATTTGTTTCTTTAAAAAAAAATGTACGCAGGCTTTTCACATATGCAGGATAGACATAAAAAGGCGGTAGTAAAATTCATTTGTTCCTTTAAAAAAAAACTTCTTCTGCAGGTTTTTGTCTATAGATATATAGATTTTTGACCGTTTAATCGCCGTTTCCTGTTAATACGATTTT
>JAKTYQ010000222.1:0-19883 GCA_030674525.1 Metschnikowia chrysoperlae
GTGGCTGATGACCAGCAGGTAGTGAGTACACTCCCATTAGAGTTCCGAAAGGTGTTCAACTCTCTCTCTCGGTGACGTCATGGAATGACGTCACTATACTCTTCGATGGCGTGGTCTTACGTTTGCCACCGCCACCTTTCCCTTTTCGTTGCCTCATCACAGATGGGCTATAGATAGAGGTCTCTGCTCTATGTTTGAGACCGTTCTAGTTCTTTAGTTTTGACATTACTGAATACACGTACTAGATAACAATATAAGGATACCGTGAACATAACATTTGTTTTACAAATAATGTTAATTGTATATGAAAATATAAAAAATGTTTTCAATTACAAGAAATTCTAAAAACTGATTGTTTTCCTTTAAGTTGAGACAAATAAAGTGTTTCTCCAAATATACAAACTCCTTTGTATTTTATAATTAACAGCCAGCCATATATCAGAATCTAATACTAACTACGAAAAAATTTTTAAGGAGCATTTATCTGATTGGAAATTAAAAGAGTTCAAAATTGATATTTATAAAAAGGTTCCCCACGCAGCGAGCCATGGCGCGCGTGGCCGCCTCCTCCACCATTTTGCCTTTCATATCTCCGTGATAACACCAATACCATATACAGACATCAATTGCCACCAAAACCACGGCATTTTCTCATCAAAAGAACCAATCTAGCCTCATGAATCTGGATGAGCCATTCACGTCGGTGAGCTGGGATAGGGACGAACCGGCACCCAAAGATAGCGAGACCAGCGAGAACGCCGCTCTGAGCTCCATGGGTTCCCCGGAAGTACAGTACACAGCGATCACCGAGGAGGAAAACAGCCGCCAGGGGTCGCCTACGGCTAGTGCAGCAGATCCACCAGACCTGTCGAGTTTGCAGCTGGGAAATCGTGCGGTATCGGCGCAAAACGACCATGTTTCAGAACACACCGCCGAGGACTGCAAGGAGGCCAGGGAGCATGAGCAGGCAACGCAAGAAAGTACACTGGATTCGCCAGCGTTTGCTAGGCACTCAGGCGAGAGTTCTACAGGCGATCAGATCCCTTATCACGGCGCATATGACCTTCCATCAGAGCACCAGAAAGCTGCCCGCAATAGCCCCAGATTGACAGGCTTAGGAGCTGATTATGGGGACTCACTGCTGAATGCCAAATTTACAGATACAGCAGCCAATACCGCCGTAGAGGATGCAAATACTGCGTCGAAAGCCATCCCAGAATCAAGCGAGATCTATGGTGCTATACCGGACGAGAACGCCACAATCGAGAACGAGCACACCTCGTATAACCCGTCATTACGCGCTCAACATGTTGCTAGCCAGGAAATCAGTGACCAGAAACAGATGGAAGATGCGTTTGCGCGCTATACGATTACACTGCGCGTGAGTAACCCAATTAGTGATCGGGACGGCAATTCGAAGCCATTTATATCGTACCTCATCACCAGTGAAACCAACCACCCAGAGATCTTGCGGCTACTGGCAAACAGTTCATCTGAGAAGACGACTGTCAAGGTGCGCCGTAGATACGGCGATTTCCGTTTCTTGCACGACTGTTTGGTAAGTGATTTCCCTCAATTACTTGTGCCTCCGCTACCTGCAAAGCTGAACTTCAAATACCTCACGGGCGACACTTTCAGTACGGCGTTCGTGCACAAGAGGCTCAACTCGTTGGACCGGTTCGTCACCTTCATCTGCCAGCATAAGTTACTCTCGCAACTGTCTGTATTCCACTATTTTGTGAGCGACTCTTCGGAATGGGCATCGTTCACGAAAAACCTCAAGATCTCGAAGGGCGACGACGACGGTCTGCTTGTGGGTAAAGTCATGAACGAGGATATTTTAACCGAGACCATAATGAACTTCTTCACGCCTTCGAAGCACAAGAAAGAAACCAACAGGGATATTCTCGAAATTAGCGACAAGCTCAAAAAGCTTTATGAGAACCTCGTCAAATTGGACCGTATTTTTCTGAAGCTCAACCGGAAAAATAACGATTTGAAGCACGACTACGAGCTGTTTCTGACCCAAATCAACAAATTGGCTGCGCTACACGAGAATAACGCGGACCCTGATGCAAATGCCTCATTCACCAGCACCAATGCCGGCGCACCCAGTAATTTTAAAATATTTTCGGAGCTGCTTCTATATTTTCTGGAAAACTGGGCCAGCTTAGGCCGTTACATTGATGAACTGTTTTTAGTGTCACTCAAGGACTGTGCTAAATACATTGCGCGTTTATCGAGCTTGATTGAGCTTCATCACAATAAGAAGATCGATTTGCAAGTGTTGGAAGACTACTTATCCAAGGCCAAGGGTGACTTGGCTAATATGGGCGGCTCAACCGCAAACGAAACGCCACACAGAGCCCCGCCAAACCCAACTTTAATTGGACCAAATAGTGGCGGCATCGTCAATAACACCACGCAGTTGATCAAGGATACGTTGTCGACGCTGGCCACACCTCATATTGGATCGTCGCACGCGGAGGGCAAGAAGCACCGCTTGCAACAGAAAATCGCGCATCTCGAGAATGAGATCACCGAGCAAACGCATTTGGTGAACAGCTTGACTAGCCGCATAATTAATGAGGAGTACCCCAATTGGGATCGCTTTAACAAGATACAAATGAAGCAGGCCATGCTGGATCTCTGCGATCAGGAGATTTCTTTCTACAAGGGTTTGGTGGCTAATTGGACAGACGTCGAGGCCAAGCTTGTGCAGAGGCTCGAGGAACTCAAGTAACTCTTTTTTGTTTGCTATTGCTATTTTTTTGCTAACTTTATTTACTCTTCTCTCCAAAGTCTTACTCGGCTAGTCTGGGCGTGCACACTGCACAAGGGGACGGCCCGCGCAAGTACCCCGGAAGTTCGGCACAGACTCGCATCACGTGCCGCCACAGCCATGCTAGGTGCGGGATATTAGTGGTGAGAGGAAAACGTCACTCATAATCAGGTCACTATACTGCGCTTGAAACACCCTAATATGCTTCTTTTATGCACGGCTTTGGCTACGCTTGGGGTCGCAACCGCGAACAGGATTGTGCTCGATCATCACTTGAATAGTCAGGTATGCGAGGGCATGTATGCCAAGCATGATTGGGGCGGCAACAAGCTGCCTCATATCAGCATCAAGCTCGATCAATTCAAGGATCACAAGTTTGACGTCAAAAATCCGACTGAATATGAGGACATAGAGGTCAGCTACGTCGTCTTCGAATACAAGGATTTGGATAAGCTTGGCGTGCTCCTCCCTGATTCCAACCGGAGAAAATACATATGTGACGACGTTGCATTGCAGGCCGGCGTATGTGGCCAGGATGACTATGGATCGTTCATTGCTGGAGGCGACATCACGAATACAACTATACACATATCGAAAATGACGCAATTGGGCTTTGCGAATCTCACTTATCCTGTGACGAAAACAGGCTATTACTGTGTATCGACGTTCTCGATCATCTCTGGCCCAAAATATAAGGGATTTGTGAACTTTCAGAATGCGTTTGGCAATTTAAGTGCCTCCGAAATACCTAAGTTGCCCGCGTATGGTATTTTAACGGTGTTTTATGCAGTCACATTGGGTTTATACGGATTTCAGTTTTTCAAAAAACGGGATCAGAATCAGATTTTGCCGTTGCAGCGATACTTGCTTGCTATGCTTGGCTTCTTGACCTTTGACACGCTTGTCGTCTGGTCATACTACGATTTGGAGAACAGAACCGTCGGATCGAACTGGTTTGTGAGATTCTACGTCGTGTTCATGTCGATTATGAGCTCAGCAAAGCTTACATTCTCGTTCTTTTTGCTTTTGTTGATTGGCTTGGGCTATGGTGTTGTGTCATTGAAGTTGTCGAAGAAAATCATGCTCAGATGTAAGATCCTTGCCGGGATACACTTTGCCGCATCCATGTTATACTTGGTGGGGAGCTACACTATAAGTGGACTGAACTCGAACTCCAACTCTGCCGGAATTGATAACGACATCGAGAATGTAAGTCTTTGGCAAATTGCGTTCATCGTTCCGATTTCAATTACGTTCACTGCGTACTATTTCCTCATTTTGACTTCAATTCGGCAAACCACAGCCAACCTTCACAAACAGCGCCAGGTCATCAAGTTGCAATTATACCAAAACTTGTTCCGCATCATATCGCTTTCAGTTTTCATCACCACTGGAGGCCTTGTTCTCTCCAGCTTCTTCCTTTTGAGCTTATCGAGCAGTGAGCTCGTCGAACAAAATTGGAAGGGTACGTATTTCGCCATCGACTTCTGGCCTAGCATTGCCTTCTTTGGCATTTTCTTGGGCGTGGCATGGTTGTGGAGGCCTACTGAGACAAGTTACATGTTGGCTGTTTCGCAACAGCTTTCCACTGGAGAAGGCGAGGAAGGAGAGGGTGCGTTCACTGGCTACCAACACGGTCATGAGTTTGAATTGGATGATGTTTCTTTGATGAGCCACAGTGACGACGAAAACCAGCAGAGAGATAGCTTCGAGTTGAACAACCTGAGCATACCTCAGGATGATCCTCCCAAGTACAAGGAAGCTGACCATGATGTAGACCATGAAGTCGCACCTGCCGCAAGCAACACATTGTTTGAGCTTGGCGATGAGGATTTTGATGACGATGCTAAAAAGAGTGACGCAGCGAAGCAAAGCTCGAGTCTGGATAACAGATTACCATGAAAACCTGACGCAAAGCGTATATCCCAATGAATGTAAAGAAGAATCTGTTGATGTCACATATGAACATATCAGGAATTTTGCTTCGCTTCACGTTTCAAACGCTTTCACAAGCCACTTTAGATCCTTGAAGGGGTTTATTATATCAGGATTGGCTAGGTCGACATAAGAAACCAACTATTATTTACATTTCTGCATGTAGCGCCGTAGCCCAAGGGGGCGCGAGTGAAACCAACCACTTTATTCAAATTGTAAAGCTTGGATTACTATTTTGATCTAGTGGCCTTCCCCATTCATAGAACTTCTACTGTGAATATCTCTACAAATGTCGATTCCCACATGCTGAAAATAGAGGAAGTAGTGACTCGAAAGCGTTCGACAGGGACTCGTTTACCGCACTTCGTGACTTCTCAGTAAATTCGTATATGTGAACATTCTAAACACCTGCCCACACGGTGCCGCCGTCTGCGCGAACTTCCGCCGTGAGTTCCGCCACCTTCTGATTCCAGTTGACCACGTGATTGTACAAAGTCTTGACCTGGTCAAGGTTCAAGATTCTGGGCTGTAACCACGTGACCACTAAAACCTGGTCAATCTGGTTGATGAAGCCCTTGATCAAGCCGAGCGAGAAGCACTTGATGATCAAGAACTCCACGTTGTCGACCGCGGTCCCCGTGATCGAGCAAATTTCCGCAAACAGAATCTTTTTGTCGCTGGACAGCTTTGTGGAGATCAACTCCAACAACGACATGATCACAATTTTTTCGTGCAAGAATTGCTTGTGGTGAGCGAGTTGCGGCGACCGCGTGAAGGCCTCCTTCAGCCATTCGGTGAATTTGTCCAACTGGCCTGCATTCAAAGTCTGGATGAGATTGTACAACCAAAAGTACTCGCTCTCTGGCGCGGCAATAGTGGTCAAAATGTCGTGGAGAATCAACTCACCAAAGTTGTAGATTTTGTCGCCCAACAACGCGGCGATGCAGAGATCATGACAGAATGCCAAACGCTCCTCGGGGAACAATGGTGTGTCAAGCGACGACAAATATAACAAGCCGTTGGTATAGAACAAGTTATAGTTCTCCCGGATTTTATAGTTCTGGCATTTGGTCAAGTAAAAAGCCGCGTTTATCTTCAGCGAGTATTCATTCTGCAACGTGGTGTCGAACTTCTCGCTTGCAGCTTCCAAAATTTCCTCCGCCCGGGAACGATCATTCATAAGCAAGGCATAGCGTGCGATTTGCAAACGCACATAGACGATGGCCTCATCGTCGGCGATCGCTGATTCTGCGTTTTCCACCCTTCTTGAAGAAAGCTTCTTAGTGAGCTCGCCCACGAGCAAATGCTCCAACTCGCCCAATTTCTGTAAACATGTGCTGGGCTCGTCGAACGACTGCAACAACAAATCAACCACCTTGATCGGGTTGAGCTTGTTTTGGAATTGCGCCAAGAAGCGAGTGAAGATTTGCGCGCGTAACTCGCCCTGCTTGCTCTCGGGAATGCTGTAAAGCTCCTCGAGCGAGATCGCCAACTGATTCCATAATTTGCGCTCGTAGTAGTCTTCCAACTGATATAGCACCTGCGCGATGTCGGCATTGTCCACGGTTTCCCGCAAGTCGGCCAATACGGCGGCCAAGTCCTGGTCAATATCCATTGCAGACATGACGGAAGAGATTTGTGATGTTTGAAGTTAGGTGTTGAGCGATTGTCCGGAGCTGACCAAGAGGGGCCATTTTGGCCCGTTGTGTGGCGAGCGCGCAACGCACGGACGGGTCGTGTGCAGGCCGAAACAGGCAATTTTGGTGAGATCGACGATTGGCGAATAACGAGTCCTGGAATTTCGAACAATTGAATTATTGGCGCATCTGCGAGAAGATATTCAGTGTGTGTTTCTCTTTCATTCCTTTCTCTCCGAGTTCAAGAGCACATTTCTGATATGAAATTTGCTCACTGAGGATGATCATATGGCTGCAAAGAGCAGCGAGACGGCTTTTACCCAGGGCCACCCATAGCCAGACAGTTCTTGTAAAATTGCTTGGAGACTTTCAAGTCTCGTAAACGCGTATTGTGCACCAAGGGTCAAAACCGCTGCAAATTGTGCTGATGTTGTTTTCCCCAATTCGAGGCAAAACCAACATCGGGAGTTTTGTTCCCTTCATGCGAATGCTGCTGCTGGCCAGAAAATGATTTAGGCTGTTTATTCGTGAGATCAGCCAGGTACCTTGAGCCTGAATCTGCTTATGCCTGCTCCAATGTATCGGCAATACGATTCATGCTCAATTCATCGGATGATTGCTCGACGTAGGCCTTCAAGTCATTCCAGTTCAGTAAGCTTTCGCTGAAAAGCTGTTTACCGGCCCTTATCAAGTCGATCATCACCACCAACCACTTTTTTTCCATTTTCGTCGTGTACTCCTGGAAGTTAATCTCCAAGTTTTCTGTGAGTTTGTTCATGTCGTCATTAAACAACCCAATAAGCTGGTCGAGCTTGTCCAACTCCTTCTCGATGTGCTGCACACGGTACTGGAAGTTGTTCTTCAACTGTGGTGACGGAAAGGCGGTTGCCTCATCAGAAACAGACGCCAGCCTGTCATGGAGGTGCTCCTCAGGTAGAGAGAAAGTCGGTTTGTTTCCGCCAAACAACCCGTACCACGACTTTTTCCCACCCAAAGACCGCTTAGCTCTATTCTTCGACTCAATTCGCTCTATGGCGGAACTGATTGAAGGGCTATTTATGTTCAAGTCTTTGAGATGCTTGAGCGACTCCTGGTTTTGGGACGAGTTGGAAAGCTCTTGAATCTTCGCAAATTTGAGCTTGTACAAGAGCTTGTACTGCAAAAGCTTGTACTTGTAGAACTTCACCAATTGTAGCGCCAGCATGTAATACTGGGCAAACTGGTTGACGGGCTCCTCCCATTCCGGAATCACGTGATCGTGGAGAAAGTGCTCAAAGTTGAGAAAGTCGGAGTCCATAGTGGAGCCGAACTTCTCAATCACCAAGGAAAGCTGGTTATTGTCCTGCGTGACCATTTCGTGAATCTGTAAAGAGAAATTGTTGAGATTGCCGCCGAGCTCTATCAACACATCAATCATCTGTTTCAAGTTGCGGATATTACGTGAGTTCAACTTGTGTAGGTCGGCTAGTACCTTGATGTTTTGGTGCACGTTTTTCTCGAATGCTATGAGCTGGGGAGGGATGTCGCCGAAGAAGTTTTCATACTCTTGAAGCTCCAGCGTGTGTGTCTCTTTCAAATTATACACCTTCACGTCGTTGTGTAGTTTATGCAAATCCAGATTAATCTTAGCCAACAGATGCAAATTGTCTGGCGAGCTGACGTCAAACCCGGCCACAGAAGGTAGTAATAGGTAAAGTCCGTTCTGATCGGTGGGATTGTTCGGGTTGGCCAAGAGGAGGTTTTGAGGGAGCAAGCTCACGGGCGGCTCGTTGATGGCGTTTTCCCACGCAAGCTCATAGTTGGGGTCAAAAAACTTGAGGAGCAAAGGACAGCTTTTGAGAAGCGGGTTGGCGTCGAAAACGACGTCTTGAAGAAACTTCCTAAAGTACCGTTTGCGCACATCAATCACCAGAAGCTCCTTGGCATTGTCGAGCGAGTTTATCAAGTATGTAAGAAGGGTATGCTTCTCGGGGATTGGCGGGATAATCAGGGTAGGAAAGAGCTTGACGAGATTGTCTCTGAGCAGTTTGAACTCCGAGTAACGTCTTTTCACAATGACGGATTCGCCCCCCGGCTGGCTCTGTCCGACTCTGAGCTCTATCAAGTATACTACCACGGCACTGTTGCCTAAACGCTCGCTCAGAATAACATCGATATTGAGCCGCGGGTTGGCGAGCATTTTGTTGATTCTCTGCGAGAGCCCGAGCGAGCTTTTGACCAAGGATTCTGCGCCGAAATCAACGAAGCTTTCCTGGAGTTTCGGGGCGTTTTGGGTGGTTGAAGCCATGTTTGGAGGCAGATGATGGGCGCTGTGCGACGCCGAGTTTGCCGTGGTGTTGTAAAACAGCGGGTTGTTGTCCTGCTCGATATCAGGGAAGGAATCCGAGTCGTCGGACATGGTGCAGACTAGAGAGATGTATCGATTTTATGATTTTTGCGATTATTTCGTGCACGAATCTCGATATATTGGTGATTTGCTTGGTCTTTCGAGCTTGCTGCGTCTATCTACACTAGTTAGCCTCCGAGCCTCCGAGCCTCCGCAGCTGCTGTGCCAGTGTGCATAATGGTTCGACAAAGGGCCATCAATTTATCTACACGCTATCTATAGATGGAAAATGAAATTGAACATTGAGAGGAATTCACTTTTTGGATTCACAATCTCCAGAAAAAAACCATTTTGATAGTGCAGTATGCAAAAGTCACATGGTAGAAGCCTGGTGGATGTGGCTCCGGAGCCCGCGCTGGAACCGATTATGCGGAGACAATATTATTATTAAGGCAAAATCCAAACCAGATACAAAGAGCGTCACGTGACCAGGCTAGAAGTTTACGGATGGGAGCTGAATCACAACTTGATTTTCATTTTGCAAATTTTATTATTGCGTTCGAGTAGGTGTGCTAATACTGGTTCAATAACCATAGATTCCCCAGATTGTCGATACGCCATGCTCAGCTTGCAGGTGCTCTACGTCCCTCTAATCATTGTAGATGTGTTCAGAAAATGATTTGGAGGTTGATGGGGTTGAAACGTCAATGCATGACTGTTTCCCATTCCGGCCTATCTCCGCTCCATTTCTAGGTGAAACCGGGTGGATAGGTAATTGGCGAAGAATGTGTGGTTAAGAAGATATTGATAGTAGTTCATGAGATTTGACTTCCAAGTCTTGGATCGGTACCGTTAAAGGTCAGCGGGAAATGGGAAGAGAAAAAAAATCAATAGAAAAAGATTTGGTTCAAAAAAGCAGCTCATGAAGCCTGGGATGGGGAGTTAGCGGCCCAAGACGGGCGAATTAACACTCACCTAATACTTCCCTCCTCCAAGATTGCTACGGTATTAGACCAAGATATTGATCGCAAGGTTCTTGCTTGACAGTAAGTTTGCGGCAATTTGAATTGCTCGAATTTTCTTTCCCTTCAGAGCATATTGTTGAGTTGTGTTCATGAAGCAGCAGTGTTATGTCGGGAATCACGGGCCGTCGTATGTGGCCTGAATCTCGTCCGGAAGCTGTACCCCAGATTACCGCGCCCGCGAAACAATCGAAAACAAAATCATTATATCGAATCGCTTTAGAGCTATAGATCATTGGTAAACACACACATGTAGGGGTCCTTGTTCCTGTGTGAACGTAAAGCACATGCCTCTCACGACTCATCGCACCAAGATACCGCGTTGTGTCATTTTCAGCGTAGTCCGCCGTGTAATTCTCGGCCTGAAAAAACAATCGCTGTGACCGGTACTTATGGCGATATGCGTATCTGAACAGAGTCTCTCTGGACACTCACTCAATCGCCCGTTGCCATGCAAAACGCGCTGACCATAGAAAAGACGGGTTGAACAATCCAAGGAATAGCTTCTCGTGGCACCGGAAACGCACTTCTGCAGTGCAAACTACGTGACACAGTTGAATATCACACGCCCCAAAGTGTCTTGATGGAATCAGCTGCTTGATCTATGCGGGTAACCATCCGCTTTGGGCTGACACGAACAAAACAGCCCCGCGCCTGGAAAACAAGGCCAACTCACGAGGTTTCGTAAATTCCATTGTTCGCACACAGAAGGTTTAAGAGAGAATAGCAGCGACCCGTTTGAATAGATGCGCTAGCGAATCAAACCATCCCATTCTTCCGAACAATAGCAAGCACGACGCGCGCAAACGGCTGAGACATGTACAGGATATCCTGCACGCGGCCGGGTGCGGCAGCCCCATCGCTGGCATTCCCCAATCCGGTTTCGCAATTCCCCAGATGTGGTACATCATACGCCACACGAGCTAAATCAGCCACTCGGGGCTTCAAGGATCACAGTTTCAAGAAACTCACTCTGATAAATACCCATGAGCGTCCTTAATGCACGGAAATGTGATAGGACCAACTCGTGACATGCCCAACCTTCCCGTAGCAGACTGCACATAAACACACCTAATCAAACGGGCTCGTAATCTCTGTAGTCCAGTGCGGCTCACGGACGCCAGTCAAGAACGCGCACATTCCAGTGCGAGAAGCCGATTACGCACAGGGCCCAAAGAAAAGCCACGAAAAAAGACCATAGCTTTCTTGCACGCCTGTGATTTTTTTTTCGAGCATATAATATCCCAGCTTTTCCCACCACTGAGGAATTAGCATATTTTTCGCACCTGCCTGGACATCAAGGGCCTGCTCCGTGGTTTGTTACAAGCATCTGGGAGCTTTGGTTGCTAACGGCACACATTCTCAGACATACACGCATTGGGTATCTATAGCATCGGCCATAATCATAGTGAAAATCCAGAAACACACCACTGGACGCATTCATAGAGTATATAATGGCGGCGCAGGTGATGTCGCAGAAATCGACTCGGCTCATTTTTGCCGGGCTTCTCGTCGTGGCGGTTCTCAACATCTCGTTCTTCTTCTACGAAAAGTCGAGGTCTAGTGAGTTCGATGTCTCGCTCGGAAAACTCGTTTCGGCGGTTCCAGGCACCGGTGGCAGCGTTGGCGAAGACCTGCCTGCCCTGGTGAACATCAAGAAGGCCGTGTACAGGCCGTACCACGACGACAGAAATAATGGCGTGATGGTGGTGAGCCGCCTGGAGGGTGCTGTGTGGGACGAGAAAGACGTGCAAACGCTGAAAATCCGCGGGATGTTCGCCAGACAAGAGCAGGAGGAGTTTACGATATTCGAAATTGCTCCCTATGAAGGCGAATCGATCGAGCCATCGGACGCGAAAACGGATCATGAAAGTGAGGACTCGAGCGAGGCAAAGAAAAACGACAAAAACCCCATTGTTGCGTATGCCGATTTCCAGGCAACGTTCATCTCTTTTTTCGACGAACTCATGAAACACCTTGACGAATGCAAGCCCAGCGTGAGAGGCATCAACACCGATGAACACTACCTGAAGGCCAAAGAGGAGGATAAGTTCCCGCAAACGAAGAACGGAAAAATCCCCACTTATGGCGGGCATTTGCGTGAGCAGTACAAGAACGAGCCTGTGCGGACATACGAGTATTTGAAGTACTTCTTCAGGCTCAGTGATGACGAGGTGCGTTCGTTGAAAAGCTCTCACGAAAAGTACTTGCACAATATGAAAACTGCTGCCCCCGAAAATCTTTTGAAACACGGCGCCAAGCACGGCTATATGCAGGGCAACGGTATCATCTACCTTGGCGGCGGCAAGTACAATCAGTTGGTGTTGACGTCCATTTCGGTGTTGCGGTCGTTGGGCTCTGTGATTCCCGTGGAAGTACTCATTCCCAAAAAGGGGGATTTTGATGTCGACTTGTGCAACACGATTTTGCCCAAATTGAACGCGAAGTGTAAGGTGATTGAGGACTTTGTCCCGGCGTCACTGATGCAGAAGATCGGCGGCTTCCAGTTGAAAAACGTGGCCCTTTTGGTGTCGTCGTTCAAAAACGTGCTCTACTTGGATGCCGATAACATCCCCATCAAAAACCCGGACATCCTTTTTGCGAATGAGCCCTTCAAGTCGTCGCGTATGGTGATGTGGCCCGACTTGTGGCGCCGGCTGACTTCGCCACTTTATTACGACATTGCTGGTATCACGGTTGATAAGGCGTACCAGGTGAGAAACAGCTATTTTGCTGGAGATGGTCGTGGCAAGTCGCTGGACCCCTTCTTGATTTCGTATCATGACCTCAAGGGCGCGATTCCGGAGGCGCTGAGTGAGACAGGCCAGATGATGATCGATAAGGAAAAGCACTTTTCCACGCTTATCCTATCAATGTACTACAACTTTTACGGGCCAGACTATTACTACCCGTTGTTCAGTCAGGGCGCCGCTGGCGAGGGCGACAAGGAAACGTTCATTGCCGCTGCGCATAAACTCGAGCTCCCATACTACCAAGTTAGTGAGTTTAACCGAGAATTCGGCCCCATGGGCAAGAATAATAAGCGGGAGTACTTCGGCATGGGCCAGTACGACCCCATCGTGGACTACGTGCAGTCCACCGCCGAGAACCGTCACAGCACGCCGCTGAAAGAGTACGCTACTGATCAGCTGGATAGCTCTAAGGATAATTACGATTTCCACTTCTACAAACTGCACTCACTAATGTTTTTGCATGCCAACTGGCCCAAGTTCTACGTTGCCGAGATGTTTGACCGCAACTCGTTTGGTAGAGGCCCCAAGGATGCGGAGAATAAGAGACGAAGGCTTTATTCGGACTACTTACTCAAAGAAGCTGGCGATTTCGATATCGAATTGCACATCATGCGCCACATCGAGCTGTGGGCCTGCGACACCCGGATTTTCCTCACAGAAGTGCCGGAGCCCGATACCGAGGGCCGCAAAAAGATATGCACTGAGGTAGCGGCCCAGATCGACTTCTTGATTGGCAGCTAGACCCTCTATGCTCCTCTCCTGCATGCTAATCATCCTAATAGAATAACCCATTATTACATCCGCCAGTTGAGTCTTGCTGGAAACTGCAGATTCATCCCGGATTCTGCGTAGATTAGGCAGTAGTGGCCCAATAAAAGCCCAATCTCCTCTACCTCGTCGATCATTTCCAATTTCAGCACACGTGCTAATTCTTCCTTCAGAATCCATGTATCTTTCTCGCTTCTGTAGCCGCCCACCAGCGCCAAATCGGTCAGCCGCGCCTCGAACCCTAACGTTCCTTCAAAAAGCTGTTTTCGGGCATGTAAGTCCAGGAATTGCGTAAATGTCAGCAAATTGAGGCCACGTTTGGTCAAATTGAGCGCCATTGTCTCACCAAAAGCGTCGTTTAGGCTCATTGGGTCGTAGAATATTACTGCCATGGACTTGAATAGCGATTTCCAGAATCTGAGCACGGCTATGTTTTCTTCAGGTGTCATGTAGCAGAGCACACATTCACTGATGACCAAGGTGGGCAATTTGCTGTCGAGAAATGCAAATTTGGCCCGGCCATGCGTTTCCACTTCTCGTAGATCAAACGAAATCAAGTTATAATTCTGTGTTTGCAAATCTGGATCCAATTGTGCCATTTGGGCTCGAGACAGAATCTCGATCGGGTGCAATGTCTCACGTACAATGGTCTGGAGCCTCTGCAGCTTGCTAATGGCTATTTTCTTGATTTTGGTCAGCTCGGGGAAGTCAATCTCTGTATAGCAAACATTTGAGTGCTCTTTGAGTACACGGAACGATCGTGTATCGGATCCCCCACCGAGGGCCACGATCTGGCATTTCCCATGTTCGCGAATAAACTCATTCACCACTCGATTGATACACTCAGTACGGAAATAAGTACCCCTATTGATCAACGGAAGCTTGGGCTCGCTGAAGGTGCCTCGAATCGACCGTCCTGCAGACATTTGTGTATACCCATCACAGAATTGGAGGGCCTGTTCGTACGATCTGAGCAAATCAGGAATGAACTCGTCAGGTGGCTCGAAATAGCCTTTTTTGTTGGCAGAAAGCCGACAGCTGAGCGCGTCAAGGTCGGTTGCCCTGACTAGTTTATCTTTGTGGTTTCCAGCAATAGACATTGTGAAGGTTATGTGATATTGTAGAGTCCACAGTATAGAAGTATAGGGTGATAAGAAGTGCGCAGTTAGAATTGGTAAGACTCAGAATATGGCCATAAAAAACCCAAAGCTGGTTCACGCTGCGGTGTATTCTGTTCTGGTACTTAGTACGGAATAAGGCAACAAAAAAAGATAAATCTATGGCGGAATCACTGATGCTGGGCAACGAAATAAAAGGACATATTATTGTGCGCTTCAATCGTGGGCTTTTGTCGCACGAACGCGCGTCTGGATCGTTCTCTAACATTTGGTAGTCTCGCTGCGGTGTCTGACGAGCCACTACACGATTAAGTGATTCATCGATCGGATTTTTATTTTGCGCCGTGAATTACTCGATTATAAGTATTTAATACTTGGGCTGCGTTTTAGCACTCGGTGGTCCTGTTTTACTTTTTTGATTCTCTCCTGGTAGATGACTAGGCATTAAAGATTATAGGGTGTTCTATAACACTTGGTAGAGCAGAGCCATACGAGAGAAGGACTGATCAGCGGGTTGGTCAATAGCTCACACAACCGTCTTTTCCAATCGTTTGGAGGGGATGCTTGAATCTAAACCAGTCCTGGAATTTTATCTCACGGCGGATGGTTTATTGTTACTGACTCGCTCATGTGCAGACAGCTGAACGTACTAGAACACGGGTGAGTTCTTTCATAGCGTTTATTCAAGAATTTCGTACTTCGGACTCAGCTTGAAGTGGTCACTAGATCCTTGAGGGGTCAACCGGGAGAGTAGAGAATTCCTTTTCTCCCTCCGCTCGTGGAGGTACCGCTGTCGTGCCGAGACGACTACATCTGTATCCAGACACTTTGGACTACTCCCGGACTTTTCTTCCCGTGCCTTGACAGAACGCGGCCTGGTGCACCTGGTTATAAGATCATATCTTTTGGGAAGTGATAGACTCATATTTGTTGTAGGGTCGATGAAGTCATTTGTTCGCATTTTGGGAAACTGGGACATTTCTTTAACCAATAGAGCAGGTTGACAGGTCTAGTTACATAGTGAGTTTCTCGTCTATATTACATGAAACAGATGATAGCGATACGGCATAAGAAGGAGACAGCAAACTTGCTTGCTATCTCGCCAAATCGCCCTCCCTAGACTTTCTCAATGATCGCCCACCAGTTATCCTTTTCATAGCCATGTTCAAGCACTTTCCCACCGGCTTTCTCCGCGTTCGCAACCAACTCGCCTTCTCGGTACAAATGATAATAGCGGTACTTTGTCTCCGAGCTTTCCTCTTGTTCTTCCTCTCTTTCTGCCTCCTTGGAATCTTCATTATTTTCTCTCGCCAGATCCAGATCCTGGCGCCTGGCCCTGGTCCCCTTTTTCCCCTCCTTTTTCGTTTTCTTTTGTTTTTTCTGCAAGACCCACGGAACCAAAATATCCTGGTCATCACCATCCTTGTACCCTCTTCTGGACTTTTCCTGTTCCAACGCCCAACAGTATACCAAGAACTGGCCGCCCTCTCTGACCTTTTCTAGAATGTGCCTGATTGCATCGATTCGGCGCTCCTCCGTGGCGAAATGGTGGATCACGGCGATCGAAATGGCAAAATCAAACCTCCCGTTTTCGTGTGGTAAGTGAAGCCCATCAGCAACGCATAGAAGATGAGTGTTCTTCGAGTTTTGCTGTGCGCACGTGACAAGCCCATCGGACCGGTCGGAGCCTATAATCACCAATCTCGGGTTGACCCCGAGGTACTTCCCATTGCCACAGCCAACATCTATGCCTAAACTATAGTCTTTTTGCCCCTCAAGGAACTTCTCCACAATCGGCCATGGCTTGTACCGGGTCAGAGAGAAGTGCGATGCGATTTCGTTATACACCTCATGCACGTATTGCTGCTCCTGGCTTTCCGGAACGGCCTGCGTTTCTATGGGCACCGACGGCACGCTCATGATATTTTTTCCTTGCTTTTTTCCCGAGTGCCCAAAGAATACAATAGGCCCTTTTCATCTCTTGTTCGTGAACAATACCTGGTGTGTATGCAGGCCACGCATGTCCGGCGATGGCCCGAGACATGAATGAGAGCCAGCGAAAAGGCACACTTTGGATTGAGATATCAATCTGAAATTGGGGGTGTTGTCGCGGTCATATTTGCAGAAGCGAATCGCGTTTTTATTCCTTTCGTTTACGGTCATTTTTGGTGATTTGAACGGGCTTTGCAAGTGTTGGAATGTCGGCTCAAGGATGCGACAGTGCCGAGCCGCATGAGCAGCACCGAGCCCCAGATCGAGCGTAAAGTGAAGGTGCAAAAATATAGGACAGTACATAAACCGCTTTTTCTTTGAGACTAAAGAGCAAAGCTCTGGCGCGTGAATTTCTTGGGGCTCTTCGCATTCTCCCTCTTGTTCTTTACGCGAGAATTGGCCCTCGAATGATTATTTTCACGGTGGCGGTGGCACTCAGTGCAGGGCTCTTATTTCTGGCACGGGGCCGTGAAAAGACCCATCTAGAACAGGCAAGAATGCTTCGGGATTTCGTGAAACATAACTTCAGCATCACGCAAGAAATAAACATCGAGTTTGGCGACCGGGGCTTCCGGTTTCCAGACTTGGTGCGTGCTGCACAGCTCCAGCTCGATTTCCGGCTCTCGTCAGACAATGTGCCGTATAAATATGTATTGGTGGACAAGCTTCCGGCATATATCGAGAGTCCAACTACAGAAACGGAGATTTTATTGAACAAAGAGGTTGTTTTGACGGATAAAGGGTACGTTGTGCCGAAAACGGCCGAAGACCTTGTCACTGTGCAATGTGCCAGTCTGAGCAGCCTCAACATCACGGAAATTCACGGCTCAAAGCCTGAATTAAAGGCTTTAGACTTAAAAAACATCACGGATTCCGAGTACACGGTCGAGCTCTATTTCCAGGACGTGCCGAAATTGTCGTTGGACTTGGTACAGCTCAAAACATACATGTCGTACCACCTCGATTTCATCCACCAGAACGACTTGCCGTTTTTCCTCACTCAGGCCGTTTATGATATGTTGATGAAGCCCGATTTGGACATGTTGCGAGAAATACACACTGGGATCCGCACATTCAAGGAGGTCACGAGAAAATTGACTGTAAACTTCGTTGCTGCCGAGGAGCTGGGCACCACACGGACGGAAATTGCCGAGGCTATTTCTCAGCACATGCGTCAGTTCGAGGCAATTCGTGAATATGTCGATATATCGCTGCAAGTGCACGTGCTTGACGTGTCTAAGCGTCGAGCTGCCCCAAACTGGCTCAAAAACACAACAAATGAGGTCACGTTTTTCTATCTGACCACCATGAAACCGTATGCAAATGCGATACAGGGTGTGTATTTACGCCACCTCGAGCCAATGGAGAAAGAGATACATATAGAAGGAGACAGATATGGCACGGAATACCAGCTGCGGTGGCAGCGCTCGCAAATCGATACGTATAATGTGACGTCATTTCTAGGGGAGGTCTCTGCTGGGATCAAGTCTGCCATACACATGCCAGTGCATGGCTCTTCAAATATCAGACTTCTGGCAGACGCTCTCATGAAACACTATACAATTTTGGGAATTACTGAGGTTCTAGACCAAATCATTGAAAGTGAAGTTTTCAACGAAAACATTTACAAGAAAACATGTGATCTTGTGGATGAGATCTTGGTGCATAGGAGTCACGACTGGAGTCTGCGCTTGACAGAAGTGGCAGGCCTACATAAAAAATTAGAGATTGGAATTTAGAATTTAGAACTTAGAATTTAGAACTAAAAAACATGTTGTTACAGAGTAGAATTCAGAATTTAAAAGATGAGTTTAGATAGTGTTTGTTGAAAGGCACAGCTGAACATGGAATGATTCCACGCATGGATCCTCTGAGATCATATGTCGTATTGTGACGCTGGCTGGGATCTCGCAAAGGCATCCGAGAGTGGAACAACTACTGGCTCCATCATTATGGTGGATCCCCCATCGGTTGGAAGCCGAAATCAAAGACCACGGTAACTTTACTAAAGGCCAATGCTGAGCTAGATGCAATGTGTCATACGGTTACGAATACTCTTTGACTAATCAGTTTACTCGGCAAGATGGATTTACCACGTGATTGTGAGGTTTTATGTGACAATGAGGGTGCGTTGAAGACTGTGAAGAATCCTGCTCTACTTGAGGGGACTATGCGTGTTCGGAAAAGCTCATTTCATCCAACAATATCATAAACTCGGCATGCAGAAAGCATCCTTTGTTGACACTAAGGAGAACTTTGCTGACACATTCACGAAAGCACTAGCAAGGCCAAAGCTCACCAGACTTGGACTACTTGGGTGTATGAAAGATTGACCTTTGGAGAAAGTGTTGTGCGTATGAGTAGAGTTCAGAGTCTAAATTATTGGGAATTTGCACCTGAAGCCAGAATTTCAAAAACCCATAAAAAGGCTCTTGGCCTTCCCGATTATTCCGTGGAAGCTGGGGTCTCTTGATCAAGAGCCAGTTTAGGCTGGCCGCTTCGAGGACTTCAGTCTGGGGTGCCTTCAAGTCCTCTGGTCGAAGTATATCTCTTGAGTCGGCAAGATGTCCAAAAACCAAGGCTATAATCAAGCAAAATCATGCGATACTATTCAATATCTGGTGACATGAGAGATGTGTTTTTTACACGGTTGTTTCGGTAAACTTCATAGTTTTGTCTTGAAATGTGATTGCCCAGAAAGATCACTTCTTCTGGGCATTATACAACTCCACAAACATTGATTCTGCCCGCACTTCCAGACATACGGAAGGTTCTTGATGACTTATACCCATATCGACTTCGTCTATTGCATCCTCTGATTGGCTCTGGTGGCGGGCGTGATACAGAAAGAGTTTCAAGTGTATCTCTCTAAAGAAGGCATGTTTGAAACATCGACAGCCCGTTGTTTTAGGCAGCCCATGATCAATGTCAATGGGGTTAACCAAGAAGATCTTTACTTACAATATGCACCTTTCCAATACAGAAACATCGAGCTGATTTGGATATGCCTCATCAGCCAAACACACCATATTTTGGCTAAGGCAGTTACGGAACTCAAGCAGCCAAAAAATCTCGGAATTCTTCATGAAAGGACGGAATTTTCCTTACACGTGATTATGGGGTCAAAAGCGCAAATCTCGTGGCAGGCCAATCAAGTCGTGAAGCACCCATCTTTTTCTTACTTGAAACATCCGATTAGGGACTGGGGTCAAACATGTTTACCTAGGTCTCTATTGAACAAATAATACATGCATGTGTACATGTATGTGTGACCTCAACCGCCTTGCTACCATGCCATGTAACGTATTTCCGCACCTGGCCGGCCACTAAATTCAATATTAGACAATTCAAGTCAAAAAGACACCATGATTGTGAAAAAACAAAAAAAAAATATTCCGCTTTTTTGGGCAAGTTTCTCTTCTATGTCCCGGAGTTCTGCAAATTTCACAGGCCCTTTGGGCTTTCTTAGTCGGCAGTGAAGTTCCCTCGAACTGATCGCGAGTCTTCTTGCTTCGGCGATTCGGGGCATTTTCTGCCACCTCAATGGGCT